>SNQJ01S0073332.1:21621-55515 GCA_010110895.2 Picea sitchensis | reverse complement strand
TCTGCCAACTATGCTTGAGCATATGGTGCTAAGTTACTATGGTAGGTAGGACCTTCTCCTCCTCCTCCTAATCCAACATGGAAGGCTAATAGAGTTTCAGATTCTCCACATTCACTACTGAGTAAATGTGCATGTATGAGGGTTGATTGAGTTTGTAGGAATTATCTCCCACCTTCTCCAATATATTGAAAGGGTGAAACCGTAGAGCCTTGATCATATTACTAGGACCTTGTAGTCTTTCCTTGCCAGTTGTAACCAAACCCCATCTCTCACTTTGAATGACTTCTCGGTTCTATGTTGATAATTTATGGACTTATACTGTTCCTGTGACTTCATGTTGTCATAGGGGTAGACCTAGGGTTCAACGCTTCAACAACACACCAACAAAACCCTAAATGTTAGCCCTTTCGGCAACACCTGTGAACCAAATGAAGTCTCACCTGAGGTAGAGGTAGGGGGGTTTGCAGGACTCAAGTGTCTACAACCTAGCTGGGACACAGATCTGTGTTCACAACCCTTAATAGAGAACATAGTGAATAACATGAAATAGAATATGATTCTTATTTACTTCGCAGATTAACCCTAAATACAGATCAACACAATAATAACCAAGATCATATACCTCTAGTTACTTAGCACATAGCATTAACTCATATCTAGCATATTCATTCATCTACAGAGCACTAAGAATTCATAGATCTATCTGTTAGCGACATTTCTTGTAAGGGGGATGAAATGCGAAGGAGTGGGTAAAAAACCCACTTACCCTAAGTTCAGGATGAAAAATGCACCTGTGGTTAAGCGGCAAGTGAATCTGGACGACCTGGATCAATGACGCACATTGGATTCCGGAGCCCCCCCATTTTTCTACCTTTAAGCGGAGGGGGGGTCCGGAATCGGGGGCGCACTTCTCCAACTGCTACGATCAGAGTGCCCAGATCAACGATGCACAAGGAAATTCCGGACCCCCCTCGCCTTTCTACCTTTAAGCGGAGGGGGAGGGTCCAAAATCGGGGGCGTACTTCTTCAACGACTACGATCAGAGCGCCCGGATCAACGGTGCACAGGCGATCCAGACCTCCATTGCCTCTCTGCATTTAATCAACATGGGTCCTTCCCCCGTCATGTCACCTCTCGAGCCGCCTTTCCCCTGCAGCCTATCTTCCACTTCACCTCATAGCATGGCCCTTCCTCAGTCCATCGTCCTCATTCCAGCTGCCATGTGTCCCCCTCTCTCCACATCACTTGTCCATTCATCCTCGTGGCACACTTTTTCCTTTTTCTCTTTTCGCCTGACACCTCATGCCAGGTTTTCTTCATCTCCCAACTCACCTCTTCTTCTTATTCAGTCCCGTCGCCTTATGACTTCCCCATCATCTCCCTACGACATTGTGCCTCATCATAAGAAGCACTTCAACCCTCTCCCTCTGGCTATGTATGGCCGTCTCTACTCTGAATCCACTCAAGCCCCACACTCCATGTCTCCTCTGCCCATCCACCACTCCCATTGTGCGCCCTAGACTTCGCGCTGGCCTCCACATCTATTCATCAGGTCGTTTAGCTACTCCAGATGGCAGCGCGAGGGGCCCTCCACGTCCCAAAGGTGCCGAGTTGGCTGGGCCGTTCTCAATCCCAAGGAGCAGTTATTAAGGTAGTTGGTGGTGGTTAGACATCATCTTCGCCATAAAGGGAAAGTCCGGCGACGAATTAAAAGCACGTTGATTCGCCCACGAGATTGTCAGGAGTTTGATTGCATTTACCATAGGTACATGATCATTCAGAGACTGTAGGGGCAGATTGTTAGAAGCCATGCAGACGCAATGTTTTTAATGCAGCGTCTTGATTTTGTTGTTGTTGTTGTTTTGAGTATATGTAGGCATTTTAGCCATTTTTTTAAGTATCGATGGTTGAGCGAGGCTCCCGGTTGTAAAGATTTAATGAAGCACTGTTATTCTGGTTATGCATGGACTCTTGAGACTTCTTGCCTTATGAATGTCAGTTTCTTTCATGTCTTTGTTTACACTGTGTTAGAGCAGCTTGGAATTGGAGAATACAGTCGAGTTGTAACTGTTATAGGATGATGTAGAATTGGATCACTATAGCAGTTGCATTGTCTCTAATCGGTCCTTGTGATGTTCCTAACGCTGAATTACTTGGAATTGGAGAATCCAGTCGAGTCCCCCTTTCATTTTCTTAAGACTCTGAACCAAGAGGATCTTGCATTTAGAGTCTTTCTTCCACAAACTATTGAAGGCCTGTTGCCCAAATTAGTTTGTTCACTCTTCTTACCAAGTCTTCCACCTGTTCATCTTTTAATCAACCCACTGACTGAAGTTAGATCAAGACCTCCTTTGTTCCTTACATGCCATACCCAGTCCCTGAGTTAGAGTGATATCTCCCCGAGTCTCTACCCATTTGATCACCCATTAAAAACTATCATGACATAAAACTGATGGGCGTCGGGCTCTGCTCCTGCAAGCAATCCAGGAGTGACTTCCGTCGCCAACACTATCTAACAAACATAAAGATCAATGCACTAAGCAAGTACACACATAAATAACATCAATAACATCGCACAAAGCACATCAACACAGGATATACGTGGTTCACCCCAGTGTGGGGTTACGTCCACCAATCTTCTTCTCTTATTCTTTATTAGTCTACAATCTTCTTACATTCTTCTGCTCCTGTGCACAAAGCCACATAGCCTATCTTCACGATCTGGACAGGTGATATGCGCACAACGCACTAGATCCACCTTCCCAACAGTTGGTCAAGGCACAAATCCAACTCCTTTGTTCAACACAAATCCTCTCTTACAATCACTTACACTTAGCTCTGTAAGTCTCAGTACATTCAATATGCACAAAGCCTTCTTACAATTCACCTTGCACTAAGACAATAGAGCTTCGATCACAAAGATCGAACTCACAGTTAGCACAATCAGACCATACCACTTACATCGCTCAACCACTTATTTATAAATTAAAAAAAGATGCCTAAACATGGTTAAACCCATGGGCTGACGTCCCATACCCGTTACACAAACCCTAATATCCCAAAAAGCCCGCAAAAAGAGCGAGATCCCTCGATCTTTGCTTCACCTAGGTGCTCCATCTTTGACCAGCTTTTCAAAGTCCTAAAAATGGTCAAATATGACCAAAGTTTCCTCAAAACTTGGTCAAGGGTCAACAGTCCCCCAACACTCACTTGTGACACGTCCCGAGTAACTTTGATCTGGGAAGCATGGCTTCAAAGGCCTCGATCTGCCTTGACTTGCTACTTCTCTAGAGCCTCCTGCTCATTGAACTCTTGAATTACTTGCTCGGTGACAGGCCCTTCCAGGCGTTGTTCTACTTTTGAGACCATCTGTTCCAACTATGAGCCTTGTCCCTTGATCTCTTCAAAAAGTGTGCATGCTTCATCCTGCACCAGTTGGAGTCTCTGTGTCACCTCCATAACTTTTCTCAGGATGGCCATGACATGCTGCTGAACTGCGTGCTTCTCCTGCGACCTCTTCATATTTTCTACTGCAATGAGCAACTTCATCTGTGCTTGCAATGTGGATGCCTGTTGCTTCACCTCCTGGAGTTGTGCTTCCAATGTCCTCAGCTCTGGGTCTTCTCCAAGGCACTCATAGGTTTGCGCACTTCGGTCACTTAGTTTCTTACATTCTGAGGCCAATGCCCTGATTCTTTCTATGACACTCCAGGCAGTTTCCTTCCTTTGGTCACGCACTTCTTGCAGAGTGCTCGACACTGCTTGAAGTTCTAACTCTGCTACCCTTTATTGAAGCTGTTGAATGGCCTCAGTGAGCTTCCCAACTTGCATTTAGATGGACTCTTCTTCCTCCTATACCAAGCCTAGAACATAGCGAAGTTCTCTAGTTACTTCCTCTCTAACCCCAATCTGCTCAGCGAGCAACTTGTCTTTCTCTTTCTGTATTTTATTTTTGTCTTCTTCAAACTTCTCCCTAATGTCATCTTTCTCTTGTTGCGCAATCCGAAGTTTCTCTAAGTCCTCTTCCTTTTCCTACTTCAAGGCCTCTATGGCCTACTCCGTTTCTTCCTTGACTCGATGAAGTCGAGCCTTGATTTTATCTACTAGTCTGCGTAATTGGGTGGGCTCATCCCCCAATTTTACATTCTCTATTGAGGATGGCGCAGTAGACATTGTGCGGTTCGATTGAATAGCTTTCTGTATCTCCTTCAACTACTTTTCTATTCTTTCGTACAGTGTCTCTTACTTCGCATCGTGTCTCTGCATGATATATTTGGTAGCATATTCCACAGCGGCAATGATGAGATCAATATCATCCACCGTGAGCACATTCTATGACTTCGGCTTGTTCACGCGACTCTTCTTTCTTACTGAGGGTTTTTGAAAACCTTCCTTTTCTTTGATGTCTTGGCCTCTGTAAGGGTATCCTTTGGTGGTGTAAATTTTCCTTTCTCTGGTTTTTGTTCTTCATCCCCTCCTCCTTCAGGTGAGTCAGGCGCAGTTTCCTCCGATGCGTTGTCCTTCTCCTCACTGTTTATGTCCTGCAATTCTTCCTTTTTCTTCTTCTTCCTTGTGCCGCTCTTTCCATCATAATCAGTTCAGGTGACCAAAGGACTTCTGATGATGTCAAGGTCGTAGAGTTCGACATCTTCAACCGGTATAAGGAATTCGACTGACCATTCCTTAGTTATCTCCTCCATGTCTTCATCGATCAATTTGTAGTACGACTACAACTCCTTCTTGCTTTCATCCTGTGTGCAGTGATGTAGATGAAGTGTCGATCAATGTGGAACTTTGCTAGTGGCCCGTATGTATGCAAGTTGTTCAAGGTCATCCACGAAAATTATTCAATGGTGTGCATAAGTTGTAGGTAGTATGCGTGGAACACCACATTTGATTTCCTTTTCTTTGCCATATCGCTCGTATACCACAAGGTGGTGAACCTTGTGGCCAATGGCTCTGATGGTTCGACTTCAGGGAATGTCACTTTCTCTGGCATCTTCCAAGAGACAAATGAAATGAGAATCAACAACCAACTTAAGTGAAATTCATAACCTTGGTCCTGTGCTTCACGAAAGTCCTTCTCCAACTCGTTGATGAGGTAGCTCACCCAGTTCATCTACATCGCTTCGACACACTTCCCTATGAGGTCCATGACGAACCCCGTGACTTGTGTCGATCGGTTCTTTCTGATGAGCTTGCCAGTGATCAACTGAAAAGCTAGGAGCACTGCGCCATCATGGATGGAGGATACCTTGTATCCTCTCTTCCCCTTCTCTACATCGCCATACATCTCCTTAATCCTGTAAAGCCCTATTTAACAAAGCCTAATAAAATTCATAAATTTAAACATAAAATTTCTTTCAACGTATAAGCAATTTCATTATTTAGCATATAAGCATATTCAACAGCATGATGATAACCACCTAACACAGTGTAATCATGAAAATACATACCTATGACTAATGTTATTTCTCCAATCTCCGTCTGTCCTCACTGCTGCTCTGCCCAAACTCTGCCCAAAACCGAATCTTTCATCCCTGCCAGCTAGGAATAGAGCCTATCTGGCTCCCTAGCTCCAGGATTCCATGAGAATTCCTGGCCCCCAAGCCCAAAACTCCCAGCAACCGATGCTCCCCTGTAATAGTCCACCCAAACACCAAACCAGAAAAATACAGTCCCTAATCTCAAATAATGCTTCCTTTCCCTAAAATTCCCAAAGTCCTTCTCCCGAATGCCTCTGCCCCCTCATATCCTCCTTCCCATTCACCACCTCCTCCCTTCATTCAATTCCACCCACCTTATCCCTCCATTTAATGCCTTATCCATCCATTCAATGCCTTATCCCTCCATACGTTAATTTTTCTATTAATTAAATTAAAAATTATTAAACTTTTAATTTGTTACCCAAATATTAAATGAGTTAATTAATTAATTAATTAATCAACATATATTAAACAATAAATAACTAATTAATTAATATTATTTATAAATAATCATTATTTAACTAATATACATTAGGATAGTTAATTATTTAATTAATTATACTTGATAAGCCTTAAGCAATTATTTAACTAGGGTTGTTACAAATCTGTTGTGCCAGGGAGCGATCTGCAGCCTTCCCTGAGTAAAAATCCTGGGAATCTGGTCCCTGCATGCTCAATCCAGTGATCCAGTGGATCAACACCAGATCCACATTCACACACCTATCTAACCAGATATAGCCTCCATGGTAGCATGGTAGGAGGAGTTTAACGCACGCGTTAACCTCCTGATGTCTCCCGAAGTGGAGGATCTTCATTACGTTGAAGATCGTTGATCTCACAATATCCATTGTCCATGGATGGGGAACTATATTGGGCTTCTTCCCAGTCGTCTTTGTCAGGTACCTATGCGGTGCGAGCATCACATAGTTCTTTCAGTCTCTTAGGTTGAAATCGATGATCTTGAGCACCGTAATCTGTCACAACTGCAGTCCAACTGCGCGTATCCCCTTCAGGAGGTATGCAGTGATTAACGTGTACTCAAAGTCATGTGAGACACTATCACAACTAACCACGTCAGCCAAAGGTGGGATGTATTAGGGAAAGACTGACGAGATTGTGTTCTCCAGATCGTCGCGGTGCTTGCTTCTTTTCTTAGTTGCGGTTCGGCTAGACCGACGTGCAGTCAAGGGGGATGCTTGTAATCCACCTATTGATGATGTCTGTATGCCTACAAACATGACCTTCTCAGCCATGAGGTCTATCAGAATCTCTTCTACATAGTTCTCTACTGCGCTGAAGTCACTCGACATGCACACTCGTAATCAAATAATTCGGGTAGGCGAACAGACGCTCAAGGTAATCGAACCGATGACGAAGCACATCACAGTATGCAATTGGTTCTCTTTTAGCTCAAATATCTTGGTTTGAAAAAAGTGGTCCAGGCATAGCGTCTGATAGGATAAATAAGCAACGACGTAATAGACTCCTTCAATGGGCAGGAATGTCTCAATCAATATGATTCCATCTGTTATGGCGCGGTCCCAATGGTCCAATGGTGACCTTTCTGACAACAACTTCATTTCTATCCATTTTGGAGCATTGTTCTAATGGACGGGATGCCTCCAATAGTCATATAGCTTCGCTGTGGCGAAGTGTCATTCTGCGTTGTTTTGTTATTCCAGCGAGGTTCAAGTTCTGCAAGCCTGTCTTCTGTAAAGCCTTTTCTGGAACTTCCTGTAGTTTTTCTAACTTTGCTTTCTTCTTACTGAGCTTCTTGGCCTTCTTTCCTGTGATCTAAACTTCTCTTATAGTTTCTGAGAGCCTCTTTGCATTCTTATTCTTATCCTCTTTTAGTGAGGGTACTTCGCGCTACTGATGGTTTTCCAAAAGGTTCAAAGGAAATACCTCTTCTCTTACTTCTTCGAGGGTAGGAATTCCTCTTTCTTGCAAGGATAGGTCCTTCAAACCTTCCTGCATTATTTCGATGTTGATAGCTAATTCTCTTGCCCTTTCTTGCTTCGACTCATCTTCTTTCTCTTGTATTAAGCGCACTATCTTTCTGGTTATGAATTCCTTTAGTTCTTTCTTTTTCTATTATGTAGCTTCTTCCTATGATTTCCTTCTGATCTGATATTTCTCAATCCAAGTCTTTCCTAACAAGAGTGGAAATGCGGAATTGTTCTCAACAAACTTGATAATATCAAATTCTTCTTCAGTCGATGTTCCACGGAAAATAACAGGTACATTAGTGGCTCTTCCACATAGGGTTATCATCTTTCCTTTAAACAATCCTATCCCTCCCAATGACGGAACCATAGTAGGCTTTCCCAAAATTTCCCAAGTACTTTTTGGCATGATATTCACCTGTGTTTCCTCATCCAAGACACAGTCTATGTCGAAGTCTCCTATTCTTGTTTCTATGCATTACTTTTATTTCAATATCTCTGGTAAACTGTCATCTCTGTGATCATTCAGTGTTTCTTTCATCTGTAATAATATAGTCTCTCATTCTTTCTGGTTCTGTAACATATCCTTAGTTTGTTGACCTTCTTCATTGTTTTCTTGTCTCATATTCCTCTTTTCAACTTTAGCAATCATTCTATGACAATCCAAAACCTCATGGTCAACAACTTTACCACAAAGACAAATAGGACCCATACCAGGGCATGCCTTATAAAGATGTCCCAGTCTTCTGCAATTATAACACAATGTCAACCCTATCTTTCTTTTAAATGATCCCCAACCTCTTCTATACTGCACATTAGGATCATAGTGTTGGACCTGCAATCTGCAAAAATTCTTTCTAGGTTACTGCATCCACTTATTAGTCCAAAAATTATTTCTATGCGTGGGAATAACATATCTTTCACTATCTCTATCAAATTTATTCAGATCAAATATTCTTTCTTCTAGTTGTGCCCTAGTTTTCAGACTAGAACAAAATCTGTCGAAGATACCTAGATTCATACTTTCGAAGAAAATATTTCCACTTATGTTACTTTTACCAGAGCACAAATCTTTAAGATCTTACCTCTTTTCTTCAGATCATACTTATTTTTCTTAGCACAGAGCTTCAAAAATCATGTAGAATACCACGCACTACAGCAACAGATCTACACACAAAGCTTTCTCTCAGTTCCCAACAATCACAATTTCAGTCCCAACAACCGAACCATTTGTTGGCACATTGGTAGACCCAGGGTTCAACGCTTCAACAAGGCACCAAAAAAACCCTAAGTCTCACTAGAGGTAGAGGCAGGGGGGGTTGCAGAAATCAAGTGTCTACAACCTAGCTGGGACACAGATCTCTAATCACAACACTTAATAGAGCACTTAGCCAATAACATGCATTAGAATATGATTCTTATTTACTTAGCAGATTAACCCTAAATATAGATCAATGCAGTAATAACCAAGATCATATACCTCTAGTTACTTAGCACATAGCATTAACTCAGATATATCATATTCAATCATCTACAGAGAACTAAGCATTCATAGATCTATCTAACACACATAAATATCAATGCACTAAGAAAGTACACACATAAATATCATCAATAACATCGCACAAAGCACATCAAAACATGATATACGTGGTTCACCCTAGTATGGGGCTACGCCCACCAATCTTCTTCTCTTCTTCTTTATTAGTATGCAATCTGCTTACATTCTTCTTCTCCTGTGCACAAAGCCACACAGCCTATCTTTGCGATCTGGACTGGTGATCTGCGCACAACGCACTAGATCCACCTTCCCAACAACAGGTCAAGGCACAAAGCCAACTCCTCTGTTCAACATAGAGCCTCTCTTACAATCACTTGCACTTAGCTCTGCAAGTATTAATACATTCAATATGCACAAAGCCTTCTTACAATTCACCTTGCACTAAGCCAATAGAGCTTCGATCACATAGATCGAACTTTCACTTAGCACAATCAGACCATACCTCTTACATCGCTCAACCACTTATTTATACATTAAAATAATAGGCCTAAACATGGGTAAACCCATGGGACGACATCCCGTACCCATTACATAAACCCTAATAACCCAAAAATCCTACAAAAAGAGCGGGCTCCCGTGATCTCCTCTTCACTTGGGCGCTCCATCTTCGACCAGCCTGTCGAAGTCCCAAAAATGGTCAAACATGACCAAAGTTTCCTCAAAACTTGTTCAAGGGCCAACAGCCCCCCAACACTCACCTGTGACGCGTCCTGAGCCACTTTGATCTAGGCAGCATGGCTTCGAAGGCCTTGAGATTTTCTTGAGCTGCCTCGACTTGCTGCTTCGCCAGAGCCTCTTGCTCGGTGAACTATTGAATTACTTGCTCGGTGACAGGCCCTTCAAGGTGTTGTTCTACTTTTGTGACCATCTGTTCCAACTGTGAGCCTTGTCCCTCGATCTCTTCAAAAAGTGTGAAGGATTCATCCTGCACCGGCTGGAGTCTCTGTGTCACCTCCATAACATTTCTCTGGATGGCCATGATGTGCTGCTGAACCGCGCGCTACTCCTGCGACCTCTTCATATTTTCTACTGCAGTGAGAAGCTTCATCTATGCTTGCACTGTGGATGTATGCTGCTTCACCTCCTGGAGTTGTGCATCCAATGTCCTCATCTCTGGGTCTTGTGCAAGGCACTCATAGGTCTGTGCACTTTTGTCACTTAGTTTCTTGCAATCTAAGGCCAATGCCCTGATTCTTTCTATGGTGCTCCTGGTAGTTTCCTCCCTTTGGTCACACACTTCTTGCTGAGTGCTCGACACTGCTTGAAGTTCTAACTCTGCTACCCTTTCTTGAAGCTGTTGAATAGCCTCAGCGAGATTCCCAACTTGCATTTCGATGGACTCCTCTTCCTCATGTACCAAGCCTAGCACAGAGATAAGTGCTCTAGTTACTACCTCTCTAACCCCAATCTGCTCCGTGAGCAACTTGTCTTTCTCTTTCTAGATTTTCTTTTTTTCTTCTTCAAACTTCACCCTAATGTCATATTTCTCTTGCTACACATCCCGAAGTTTCTCTAAGGCCTCCTCCTTTTCCTTCTTCAGGGCCTCTTTGGCATGCTCCTTTTCTTCTTGGACTTGACGAAGTCGAGCCTCGGTTGTATCTGCTAGTTTGCATAATTGGGTGGGCTCATCTCCCAATTCTACATTCTCTGTTGAGGATGGCTCAGTAAACACTACGTGGTTCGACTGGATAGCTTTCTGTATCTTCTACAACTCCTTTTCTATTCTTTCTTACAGTGTCTCTTTCTTTGTGTCATGTCTCTACATGATATATTCAGTAGCATCTCCCACGACAATGATGATGAGATCGATATCATCCACCATGAGCACATTCTGTGACTTCGTCTTGTTCACGCGACTCTTCTTTCATGCTGAGGGTTTCTGCGGAGAAACATTCCTTTTATTTGATGTCTTGGCCTCTGTAAGGGGATCCTTTGGTGGTGTAACTTTTCCTTCCTCTGGTTTATGTTCTTCATTCCCTCCTCCTTCAGGTGAGTCAGGCGCAGTTTCCTCCGATGCGTTGTCTTTCTCCTCACTGTCTATGTCATGCACTTCTTTCTTTTTCTTCTTGTTCCTTGTGCTGCTCTGTCCATCATACTTAGTTCAGGTGACCAAAGGACTTTTGATGATGTCGAGGTCGGAGAGTTCGACATCTTCAAACAGTACAAGGAATTCGGCCAACCATTCCTTGGTTATATCCTCCATGTCTTCATTGGTCAATTTTTAGTATGACTGCAGCTCCTCCTTGCTTTCATCCCTGTGCACAATGATGTAGATGAAGTGTCGATCTGTGTAGAACTTCGCTAGTGGCCTGTACATTTGCAAGGTGTTCGGGGTCATCCGTAAAAATGATTCAATGGCGTGTGTAAGTTGTAGGTAGTATGAATGGAACACCGCATTTGATTGCCATTGCTTTTCCATATGGCTCGTATAGCGCAAGGTAGTGAACCTTGCAGCCAATGGCTTTGATGGTTCAACTTTAGGGAATGTCTCTTCCTACAACATCTCCCAAGAGACAAATGCAATGAGAATCAACAACCAACTAAAGTGAAATTCATAACGTTGGTCCTACGCTTCGCATCAGTCCTTCTCCAGATCATTGACGAGGTAGCTCGCCCAATTCATCTGCATCCCTTCGACACACTTCCCTGCGATGTACACAACAAACCCCGTGACTTGTGTCGACCAGTTCTTTCTGATGAGCTTGCCAACAATCAAATGAAAAGCTAGGCATACCATGCCATCTTATATGGATCCTACCTTGTAGCCTCACTTCCCCTTCTCTACATCGCCATACGTCTTCTTAATCCATTGTGTTAAGGAGCGATATGAAACCTTCCCTAGGTAAAAATCTTGGGGGTTCGGTCCTTGCATGCTTAATCTAGTGATCTGGTGGATCAATGCTAGATCCACAGTTGTGCACCTATCTAACTATATATAACCTCCATGGAAGCACAACAGGAGGTGTTTAACGCATGCGTTAACCTCCTGATGTCTGCAAAAGTGGGGGATCTTCATTATGTTGAAGACATTCAATATTGAAATCTCCATGGTCGATGGTGAGGGAACTATATTGGGCTTCTTCCCAGTCGTCTTTGTTAGGTATCTATGCGGTGCAAGCATCACATAGTTCTTTCGGTCTCCTAGGTTGAAATCGCTGATCTTGACCACCAGAATCTGTCCCAACTGCGGTCCAACTGTGCATATCCCCTTCGAGAGGTATGCAGTGATTAACGTGTACTTGAAGTCACGCTGGAAACTGTCACAACTAACCACGTCAGCCAAAGGTGGGATGTAGTTGGGAAAGACTGACGGGATATGCTTTGCGTTCGCCAGATCATCTTGGTGCTTGCTTATTTTCTTAGTCGCAGTTTGGCTAGACCGAAGTGCAGTCGAGGGGGATTCTTGCAATCTTCCCATCGATGATGCCTGTATGCCTACATAAATGAATTTCTCAGCCATGAGGTCTATCACGATCTCTTCTACATATTTCTCTATTGCGCTGAAGTGGCTCGACATGCACACTCGTAATCAAATAATTTAGGTAGGTGAACAAATGCTAAAGGTAATTGAACCGATGACGAAGCACAACGCGATATGCAATTGGTTCTCTGTTAGCTCAGGTATCTTGGTTTGCAAAAAGTGGTCCCTGCGTAGCGTCCGATGGGATAAATAAGCAACAACGTAACAAACTCCTTCAACGAGCAGGAATGTCTCAATCAATATGATTCCATCCGTTATGGCGTGATCCCAATGGTCCAATGGTGACCGTTCTGAAAATAACTACGTTTCTATCCATTCCAGAGCATCATTCTAAGGGTCGGGATGCCTCCAACGATCAAATAGCTTCACCATGGCGAAGTGTCATTCTGCGTTGTTCTGCTATTCCAACGAGGTTCAAGTTTTGCAAGCCTGTCTTCTGTGAAGCCTTTTCTGGAACTTCTTGCAATTTTTCTAACTTTTCTTTCTTCTTACCGAGCTTCCTGGCCTTCTTTCCTGTGATCTGAACTTCTCTTATAGTTTCTGAGAGCCTCTTTCCATTCTTATTATTATCCTCTTTTAGTGAGGGCACTTAGCGCTGCTGATGGTTTTCCAAAAGGTTCAAAGGAAATACCTCTTCTCTTACTTCTTCGAGGGTAAGAATTCCTCTTTCTTGCAAGGATAGGTCTTTCAAACCTTCCTGCGTTCTTTCGATGTTGATAGCTAATTCTCTTTCCCTTTCTTTCTTTGACTCATCTTCTTGCTCTTTTATTAAGCGCACTATTTTTCTGGTTATGAATTCCTTTGTTTCCTTCTTTTTCTATTGTGTAGCTTCTTCCTTTGATTTCCTTCTGATCTGATCTTTCTCAATCCAATTATTTCCTAACAAGAATGGAAATGGGGCGTTGTTCTTAACAAACTTGATAATCTCAAATTCTTCTTCAGTCGATGTTCCACGGAAAATAACAGGTACATTAGTGGCTCTTCCACATAGGGTTATCATCTTTCCTTTAAACAATCCTATCCCTCCCAATGAACGAACCATAGCAGGCTTTCCCAAAATTTCCCAAGTGTTTTCTGGCATGATATTCACCCGCGTTTCCTCATCCAAGACACAGTCTATGACAAAATCTCCTATTGTTGTTTCTATGCATTGTTTTTCTTTCAAGATCTCTGGTAAACTGTCATCTTTGTGATCATTTAGTGTTTCTTTCATCTGTAATAATATAGTCTCTTATTCTTTTTGGTTCTATAACATATCCTTAGTTTCTTGACCTTCTTCATAGTTTTCCTGTCTCATATTGATCTTTTCAACTTTAGCAATCATTTTAGGACAATCCAAAACCTCATGGTCAACATCTTTACAACAAAGATAAATAGGACCCATACTAGGGCATGCCTTAGCAAGATGTCACGGTCTTTTGCAATTATAACACAATGTCAACCCTCTCTTTATTTTAAATGATCCCCAACCCCTTCTGTGTTGTGCATTAGGATCATAGTGCTGGACCTAGAATCTGCAAAAATTCTTTCTAGGTTCTTGCATCCACTTATTAGTCCAAAAATTATTTCTATGCATGGGAATAAAATATCTTTCACTATCTCTATCAAATTTATTTAGATCAAAGCTTCTTTCTTCTAGCTGTGCCCTAGTTTTCAAACTAGAACAAAATCTGTTGAGCATACCTAGATTGATACTTTCGAAGCAAACATTTCCACTTATATTACTTTTACCAGAGCACAAAGCTTTAAGATCTTACCTCTTTTCTTCAGATAAGACTTCTTTTTCTTAGCATAGAGATTCAAAAATCAAGTAGAATAATGTGCACTACAACAACAAATCTACACACAGAGCTTTCTCTCAGTTCCCAGCAATCACAGTTTCAGTCCCGACAACAGAACCATTTGTTGGCACAGGGGTATACCTAGGGTTCAACGCTTCAACAACACACCAACAAAACCCTAACTACCGGCCCTTTCGGCAACACCTGTGAAGCAAATGAAGTCTTACCCAAGGTAGAGGTAGGGGGGTCGTAGGACTCAAGTGTCTACAACCTAGCCGGGACACAGATTTGTGATCACAACACTTAATAGAGCACTTAGCCAATACGATGCATTAGAATATGATTCTTATTTACTTCGCAAATTAACCCTAAATATAGATCAACACAGTAATAACCAAGATCATATACCTCTAGTTACTTAACACATAGCATTAACTCAGATCTAGCATATTCAATCATCTACAAAGCACTAAGCATTCATAGATCTATATAACACACATAAAGATCAATGCACTAAGCAAGTACACACATAAATAACATCAATAACATCGCACAAAGCACATCAACATAGGATATACGTGGTTCATCCTGGTGTGGGGCTACGCCCACCAATCTTCTTCTCTTCTTCTTTATTAGTTTGCAATCTTCTTACATTCTTCTGCTCCTATGCACAAATCCACAGAGCCTATCTTCGTTATCTGGACAGGTGATCTACGCACAATGCACTAGATCCACCTTCCCAACAGCAGGTCAAGACACAAAGCCAACTCCTCTATTCAGCACAGAGCCTCTCTTACAATCACTTGCATTTATCTCTGCAAGTCTCAATACATTCAATATGCACAAATACTTCTTACAATTCGCCTTGCACTAAGCCAATACAACTTCGATCACATAGATCAAACTCACACTTATCACAATCAGACCATACCTCTTACATCACTCAACCACTTATTTATACATTACAAAAAGAGGCCTAAACATGGGTAAACCCATGGGCCGACATCCCATACCTGTTACATAAACCCCTATAACCCAAAAATCCACGCAAAAAAAGTGAGATCTCGCGATCTCCACTTTGCCTGGGCACTCCATCTTTGACCAACCTGTCGAAGTCCCAAAAATGGTCAAACATGGTCAAAGTTTCCTCAAAACTTGTTCAAGGGCCAACACTTCATCAACATCTCTTGTAGTTGCAAATGGATCTTCCTAATATTCTCAACATATTTTTCTTCTCTTAATGCATCTCTCATGAGGTCCTCCCTCACTCCTCCTTGTTGTCCCTATACAACATCCAATGGTGAAGGTGGAAAATATCCAAAGCAAGTTTCAAAAGGTGACTTACTAGTAGAAGTGTCGATTGATATTTTATAAGAGTGTTGTATATAGATCATGTTTTCATCCCAAGTCTTCAGATGCTTCTGGTTGTAACCCTTCAAAAGATGCACTAAAGTCCTATAGAATTCTTCTATCTTCACATATTTCTGTGGATGGAATGTTGTATATATCTTCAACTTAGTGTCCCATCTTCTCCCACGATGTATTCCAAAATGTACTAAGAAATCTTGTATCCATGTTTGAGATGATGCTCCTTAGTATCCCAAAGTGCACCTAGACCCGTTCAAAGAACATGTTTGTTGCTTCTTGTCCTTTGATAGTATTTTTACAAGGAATGTGAATGCACATGTTTCTGAACCTTTCAACTACCACAAATAGATAGACATGTCCCTTTCTAGTTGTTGGTAAACCTCCCACGAAATCCATGTAAATTCTTTCCCAAGGTCGAGTGGGTACAAGCAAGGGATGGTATAGACCTTAATTCCTATTAATGGGCTTGTTGGTAAAACAAAGTATGCATTCTCTAATTTACCATGCTACATATTCTTTCATTATGGTTCATTACACATACCTCTGTAAGTTGACAATTGTCTTCCCAACACCAAAATGTCCTACAACATTGGAGGCATGGGCCTCTTTGATAAGCTGCATTTTTTCACCTTTAGGGGTACAGAGCTTGTCGAGCTTGTAGAGTAACACATTCCAGAAATGATAGTTATCCTTGTCGTCACCTTCTTCTATATGAATTTGGCCATGTATATGCTGAAACACCTCCTTGAAGTCCTCATCTTTTGTGTATGCGCCTCTATATGCATCATGCGTAAAATGATCCATGTGCATCGGATTTCCCAAAATTGTAATATTGGATGTGGGTGGCCTTGAAAGTATGTATGCTAAACTGTTTGTGTTTCCCTTATTATAATTGATAACTAGATGAAATTGTTGTAAAGATCCCATCCACTTGTAATGTTTGGTTTGTTGTAGCTTACTCCGGGCCTACAAATACTGTAGAAGCTAGTGATATGTGTGGATGATGGTCTCCTTTCCCATAAAATAGTTCTTCCACTTCTTTAAAGTTTGAACTAGGGCATAAAGTTCCTTGTCATAGGTAGGGTAGTTGAGAACCACCCCATGAAATATTTCAGAAAGATAGCATATAGGCCTTCCTCCTTACATCAAAATTGCTTCGATGACATACCCACTTGCATTTGTCTCCGCTTCGAAAGGATTTTACAAGTTTGGTAATGCAATAAATGGTGCTTTAATAATGTTTCTTTTCATGTCATCGAAATACTTGTGTTGATTCTTCCCCCACTTGAAACTATTACCACTCATTGTTATGGTGTGGAGAGGTAAAATGAAGTTATGAACTTCTACAAGTACTATTCTGCCCCAACAAAACTCCTAACTTTAGTGACATTTTTAGGAACTTGCCATTTCATGATGGCATTCATATTTGTAATATTCCAGATATAAATAGTATACAAAACATAAATAATTATCTAGAAATGGCAGATAAACAATGATATAACCAGAACAATATCACAATAATACCAGAATAACACCAAAATAACACTTTAATTATTAAGAACAATGTTCACTTGCCTCTTCGAGGGGGAAACCAGCAACAAAGAAGAGATCTATTACAATAATATCCAAGACAAAACTTCTCTTACCGTCTACTCCTATTTATACTAAATATGTCTATCCAAAAGAACAATCTAGAGGAAGATCCTTCTAGAAGCGAAATCTTCTATTAGGTCTTCTTACATTTGACTTATTCTTCCTTATTTCTAGGCCTTATTAATATTGACCTTTTTTACATGGAAATATATTATTCTACCTACGTGAGGGGTTAGGTCCCTAACATGTTCCCCCCCTTAAAAACAACATTGTCCGCAAGACTTGAGATGAGGAAATTGATGCAGAATGGCAGTTGGTTCCCAAGTGGCATATGCTGGAGTTGTATCTTTCCATTGGACTATCACTTACTTAATGGTGTGCTGACATAGATGATGCTCACGCTGGTCCAAAATTGCTTGTGGTTGTATCCAAATGGAGCCTTCTTCGTCCAACTCGAGAATGTTGGTTTGAGTTTGGCACTTAGTTCCAATCACCTTCTTTAAGAAGGAAACATGAAAAACATGATGGAGCTTAGAATGACTGGGAACATCTAACTGATAGGCCACCTGTCCCACATGCTTGAGAATGATATAAGGACCATAAAATTTGTGCACCAGTTTCTGAAAATGGTCATCCTTGAGGGGATTTTGCTCATAAGGTTGCAGTCGAAGAAACCCCTAATGTTCTTTTGAAAATTGACGTTCAGAGTGACGTTGATCTTCTTGTTGCTTCATGCGATTCTGGTCCATGACCAAATTCTCTTTGAGGGCACGAAGAATAGACTCTCGAACTGTAAGCGTTTGGTCAACCACCTGGACCTTCGAGACACCTGACAAGTATGAGAGAACTAAAGGTGGCTTTTGTCCATATACCGCTTCAAAAGGAGTCATGTGGGTACCTGTATGGTAAGAAGTGTTGTACCACCATTCATGTAGTGGTAACCATTGAGCTCACTGATGTTGTCATTTTGATGTAAAACACCTCAAATATGTTTCCAAACACTTGTTGACAACTTCAGTTTGACCATCAGTTTGGCGATGATAAGTTGTGCTGAGATGCAATTGGGTACCTTGTAGCTTGAACAATTCTTGCCAAAAATTGCTGGTGAAAGTGGGGTCGCAATCTGAAACAATAGAATGAGGCATGGCATGAAGCTTGAAGACCTGATCCATGAATCATTGAGCCACAATGGAGGTTGTAAATGGGTTTTGAAGAGAAAATAAATGAGCATACTTGGAAATATGATCAACTACCACCATGATGACTGATTTATTGCCCAATTTAGGTAAGCCTACAATAAAATCCATAGAGATATCCCTCCAAATAGAAGGTAGAATCAGAAGCAGTTGTAGTGTGCCAGGAGCTTTGACTGTTTTGCCCTTATTGCGTTGACAAACATCACATTCTGCTACAAAATTGCGAAAGTCCTGTTTCATACCATCCCAGAAAAAAGAACGTTTGACCTGGTCATAGGTTTTGGTAAACCCTGAGTGCCCAACGATGGGTGTAGCATGAAGTCAGAAAGTTCCATGGATTTAAGTTTTGAATGTTGACTTAAATACAAATAGACTTTGTATCGAAGCTCATCATTGTTCCAAGATTACCCTGGGGAAACTGGAGAATTGGCCTGCAATTGTTGTATCAGATGTGAAATTTTGGGATCGTGTAGCCATTCCTGGCGAACAACTTGGAGCCAATCTAGTACAATGAAGGAGAGGGAAAAAAGGGACCCTTCATCTTCATATTTTCTGGAAAGTGCATCAACAACCACATTGTCTTTTCCTTTCTTGTAAATGATCTCATAATCATATCCAAAGAGCTTAGTCACCCATTTTTGTTTCTCTGGGGAGGAAAGGCGTTGTTCCAAAAAATAATTGATGCTTTGATGATCGGTCTTAATTTGGAAGCGTTTCCCCAATAGATAAGGGTGCCAAATATCCACTCCATGCAGAATAGCCAAGATTTCCTTTTCATAGATTGATTTGCCCAAATTCCACTCTAACAGTTGTTTGTTTGTAAAGGCCAAAGGTCGACCCTCTTGCATAAGGATTTCTCCAATTCCTTTCCCAGAAGCATCACATTCCAGGAAAAAGGTCTTTGTGAAATCAGAAAGGCGTAGGACTGGAGTGGTGCACATGGCCATCTTCGAGTTTTGAAAGGCCTGAGCAGCTGCGGGAATCCAAGTGAAATAATTCTTTTTAAGGAGAGCAGTGAGAGGTGTTGCAATCTTTCCATAATTCTTAACAAACTTGTGATAATAACCGGTTAAACCTAGAAATCCATGCAAGCCTTTGAGAGTCTTTGGGTCAGGCCAATCTTGCATAGCTTCAATATTTTTAGGATCCACCCTGACACCGTCCTTTCCAACAAGATGAACCAAGCACTCGACTTCTGAGGCGCCAAAAGCACATTTAGATTGTTTGAGGAAAAGTTGGTGCTGAGAGAGTAGATGGATAACTCAATCCACATGAGAAACATGGGTTGTCCAGGTTTTACTATAGATGAGGATATCATCAAAGAAAACTAAGACAACATTACGGAGAAAAGGATGGAAGACATGATTCATGAGGCTTTGGAAAGTGGAGGGAGAATTACACAAGCCAAAGGGCATGACCAAAAACTCATAGTGGCCCTCATGAGTTCGAAATGCAGTCTTAGGAATGTCTTCCTTGTTCATATGTATCTAGTGGTAGCCAGAATGAAGATCATGTTTAGTAAAGAACTGGGCACCACTCAATTCATCCAAGAGGTCATCAATGACATGAATGAGAAATTTGTCTTTAATGGTGAGTTTGTTGAGGGTGCAGAAGTGAAGACACATGTGCCAAGAACCTTATTTCTTAAGGACCATGACCACAGGAGAAGAGTAGGGGCTCGTACTAGGATAAATAACACCTGCGTTGAGCAATTCTTGAACATTTTTATCAATTTCCTTTTTTTGGGAAAAGGGATGACGATAGGGATGAATATTGGGAGGAAGGTTGCCCGGGACAAGGGGAATGGAATGATCATGAACACCATGGGAAGGAGGGAGTCCCTGGGGAGTGGAAAAGATCACTTGATGTTTAGAGGATGGATTGGAGGTCCTGCGACACAGATGGTGTCTTAGTGTCTTGAATGGCATGGAGTTGTGCAATAATGCCAGAATGACCTTTTTTGAGAAGATTTTCCATGCGATGGGAACTGATGATCTGCGGGGAATCGACGATGATGCCTTGGAATTTACATTGTTGGCCCTCCTAGTCAAATTGCATGGTTAATTTCTTAAAATCCATGAGAATGAGACCCAAATTCCTTTGCCATTCTGCACCCAACACAATGTCATAACTTCCCATGTAGATAGAAAACATATGAGATTTCATGTGGTACTGACAAATTTGGAGACACACATTTTCACAACACCCTCCACATTTCATGGACCCACCATTGGCAATCAATATTTGAAAATTATTGACAACACAGATATAGAAATTAGTTTCTTGGGCAATGCGGCGATGAATAAAATTATGGGTGCTTCCACTATCAACAAGAATGATGACCTTCTGATGCTTAATGTAACCAATTATCTTGAGGGTTTGTGGAGCAAAGAATCCAGTGGCAATGTTCAGGGAAATGTCCAGTTTGACTTCGGGAGGGTTGGAGGGAGGGGACATGTCAGTGGGTTCCAGTGACGCAGGCACAAGGGGAGCCTCAACACCGTCTTCCGAAAAATCCTTTGAGATGCCCAGGAAAATATTTTTCATCACAATTATAACAAAGGCCTTTGATTTGGTGTTCAACCATTTCTTCCCTGGTCAATTTTTGGATCTTTAGTGGAGAAGGAGGAGTGGGAGCAATTGGTTTAGTGTGAGGAATAAAGGAGGGTTTTCAGTTTTGAGAAGAGACAACATGTTGTGCTTCCTTGGCTCTTTTAGTAGAGTCCACCCAAATCTGAGGCCGATCCATGAGGACATGGGAAAGAATCTCATCCCTGAGGCCACTGATAAAACATTCTCAGAAAAAAGCATCATACATGCCCTTTATACGGAAAGCCAATCGCTAAAAAACGTATATAAATTCTTCGATTGTGATGGATTGTTTCGACTTTTTCAAACAACCTAAATGGTTGGTGTCAGTGTCAAAGTGTTCATAAAGTTCTGCCAAAAATTGTGTCCAAGCCACATACCCTTGGCGGGCATTTTTTCTCCATTGCCACTATTTCCAACGTTCTTGATCTAGATGGAGAACACCATACCGGAGTTTGGCCAACTCATATGTAATTCCATAAAAATATAAATAATGTTCCATTCGAGTTACCCATCCAGTGGGATCCGAGCCATCAAATTTGGTCACATCCACACGCGGAAGGCGTAGGTCACGCTGAAAGTGACGGGGATGGAAATTCTAGGAATGAGAGGAAGTTTCACCTTTGGGTTGCAAAGGTGGGTCATATGAGAGAAGATCTGCAGGGATATGGAGCTTGGCACGGATCATCGTAGTGAAGGAGGAAAGATGGGTATTGAAGGATTCAAGTTGGGTAGTGAGTTCCTGTTTGATATCCTCCATTTTGGCGTCGATGGAGGAATGCATGTTTTTATTGATGGTGGCAACATTGGCACTGAGATATCTCACTTCTTGTTGGGTATCTGTGAAATTAGAGTGCAAGGAATTGAAGTGAGATTGTAAGTCTTGGCTATGAGTGTGGGTGTGGGCCATGATGAAGAAGGAACACGACAAGGGGCGGGTGGGGCCACACAGAAAATGGGTTATGGGTGAAGTGTATCACAACAATCAGGGTGACAAGGGGAATCCAATGGGGTAAATCTCAAATAAGAGTGTTGGAAGGGGGTCAGGTCCACAAGAAAAACAATTTCTGAAAAAATGATAGGTATGACTGCGATAAGGTGAAGAGAGGAATCCAACGGGATAGGTCTCAAATAATGGTGCCAACTGGATCAAGACTTTATTTTTTATTTTTTATTTTTTACTCCTGGGGAGTTATACTCCGATCTGAAGAATACTGTAGTGACAAAATTCCCAAATGCTTAACAAGAATAAATGTGTAGTAATTTCAAAACCCAAATGCAGGAGACACGGTTGCGCGAAAATAGATCTTGTCTATTCTATTTTTGTTTCCATCCCAAGGGTTAGGGTATTCAAGGGTTCTACAAACAAGTGTTTTCTCTATGCTATAGCTCTCTAATATACATGCGGGTTCCAAAAGTAGTACTCGGCCCAATATCTCAAGGAACCAACTAAGAAGGCTAGACTGTGCCCTTAGTCGTATTACCCGACTACCCAGGTGTTGAGGTAAAGATATGAAATGATCTTACTCAAGCATTTTCAGATTCTACTTGGCTAAAGAAAAATAGATGGGAATATCACCCTATGTTTATAGCCGTTAATATTTATATCCTAACTCACAAGTATCGATTACAAGTGCTTAGGATGGTTTGTTTATAAATAAAAGCTTGCTGAAAAAATCATTATTTATGTAATTTTCTGAACATAAAAGATGCTGAAATAAATATAGAGACATAAGTAAAGACACCAAGTTGATAATCAAGACAGATGAGACATAAAACAATCCTTTATTTCATTCCAATTCATCAAAGAGTCATTCCCTTTACAAAATTTCGTGAAGAAGTTTTGGACCAAAGTAAAAGTTATAGGTCTCTGATGAAACATACAAAAGGAACTCTGACAGAAAATAAAAAAATAAACTCTAAAAGATGGATCAGCTTGCCAAAGATTGCTTCCCACTCGACTATGCACAATAGACTTTGTCAGTCATGAAAACTAATTCATAAATAGACAAGTCTACACAGACTATCAAAGATGGATGAACACCTTTGAAATACAAGTGTCTGAATGATGTAATTCAGCCCAGAATCTTGTTGTCTACAATAAGACCCCGCTATCATAGAAAAGAATTAGGCCTTGAATAAATTAAGGAATGAATGAAAAATGAACATCTCAACACAAACTCATAGAGAAAACCTTAGTATGCTTCTCCTCTATTCTCCTCTTGTTCCTCCCTTTCCTTTTGCCTTTAAGCAAATAGAATTGGTTGAAGTAGTTGAACTATTTCTTTAGTTAAGTTAACTAATAAGTCAACCAACCTTTAGCTAAGGGGGAAAAGTAATAAATCATAATAAGTGTTTAAAATAAATAATAACTAGTAGGTGGGACCCCTTGTGACTCCCTTATCTTTTAACATCATAACACAACTAGTTAGTTAAACAAAACATTTCTCCTTGTGAATCCCATCCTCACATTCATATTTGACAATTTCTCTCAAAAATAATTGAAATTATTTCCAAAATATATTACTCATATATCCAAAAATAGCATGTTGTCCAAAATTTCTGAAGTCAACTTTCATCAACAATAATAATAAAAAAATCTTAAAATCCATATTTCCACTTTGAGATGCAATCTTTCCCTTGTTGCTACTATCACCTTTTGATCTCTTTGAATTTTCCTTAGGCTGTGTGGAGCATTTAAGCCTAATCTCACTGATCACATGAGAACAATCGTCCCTCAGATGCATGCGGGAGGACACTGACTTATCAGAGCCATTGGAGGGTGATGAAGGGGAAGCAAGGGATTTTCCTTTATCAAGGGCATGGTGGGCCTCAATTTTCAATCTTTTACTTGCATGGGAGGACTGAACTGGTGAGTGGACAGGAATATCTTGGACAATCTGATTGTTAGGTGGAGCAACATGTAAGGACAAATTAGGCCAGCCACGATGTTGGGAGATTGTCAGGTGGACAATCTCTTGCCATCCGTCATTTTCGAGAACTTCTGGTTACAGTCAGACATGATGAGCCATGGGAATACTAGGGGCCTATGGGGCTTGGAAGGGAGGTCTTTCAGGTCTAGGTTGGACAACTCCTTGCCCAATCCAATTAAAAACCCATATTGAAATAGCTGGCCTAAGTCTTGTGAGTCAGGATCAAAGTGTATGGAGAATCTTGGCCTTCTAGGGCCCATGTTCCATTACCTCTCCCTTGGTTACCTCTGCCATGGCTACCTCGGTTGAAAAAGCTCATACTTGTATGCATGATTGATTAGAAAATAATTTCTTTAACAACCATACATGACAACTCTTTTTAAAAATATGAAATAAATTTTGGCTCAACAACATATCAGACCATGCAATCCAATCCATACAAATTGTTTAACCGTTGTCAATGAGGAGGGGGTGAACAAAGGTTCTGGGATATGCGAGGGGTTTGTATTGAGCGAAAAATGTTAAAATGAGGGGAAAAAGAACATGGTTACTACCCACAGGAAACAACAATCAATTGAAATGTAAACCAAAGAACATATCACTGTAAACCATCCCTGTGATCTTAAACTGTCATAATACATAACTCCTCTTAGCTGTAATTAATTTTTAGGAAGAGGGAGTGAGTAATGAATATGGGAAGGTGAGGGGATTGTAAATAGCGAAAAATGAAATAATGGTAGGGAAAGAGAGTGGATATTGTTCATAAAAATTAATCAAGTAATCCATAAAACCATTCTATATTAAGTGCCAAAGATCCAACACTAACCGAATAATCATTGTGATGAGTTAAACAACTACTGTGTACAATTTGATCATTTATGTGTATTAACTTGCTCATTGTTCACAATTAAATACTTAACACAGTGTCAACAAACTCAAAGCAATATGCTTTCCAAAACAACTTGTATGAGAGTTCTGATTCTTCTCATTTGACCCATTTAATGTTTAACAATTTCCAAATGAACACACAGTCACTTGTTGCCACTCTGTTCAACATCAAAACATTAAACACTATCCATGAATTATTTCCTCAGTCAAACATAGACATACAAATCATGGATGATTCCATTTCTCTAATCAATTTAATAATCAATGAAATCATACTGTTATAAAACCCTTGCCCATATCTGATGATGCAATCAACGATACGGTGCACGATATTCATCAAACATGCACAATGGACAACCAAAACACGATAATCAATATTTTAAATTGCAATAATCCTGATTGGAAATTTAAAAACACAGTAACAACAATCATCGTTTCAACTTATACGATGTTGTAGGAACACACAAACCATTCAACAAAGCGAAAAAGCATTTATGTGACTATATATGTCTAATTAATTTGAATCAAAACATCAAACGATGTCGAGCCATCAATCCAATACAGGGAGGTAGTGACTATATGCCCAATTCCATTTCTCAAATCAACCAATCTAAACCATGTTGAACTATCGAACCAAATGCCACAATAAAAGAATACAATGATTATACACCAATCTAGGGATGATTTTAGGGGCTAAATTTCGCTCATGGGCTAATTTTCCATGGTTTTTCCAAAAATGAGATTCGCTATTTTAAAAATGATTCACCCAAATTCTATAGGATAAAATCATTTTACCTTAAAAATTGCCAAAAAATTATAAAAACTATTTAAAATACTTAGAAATTTGAACATTTTTACAAAAATATCGCCAAAAATTTATAGTTGACATATGAAGGATTAGTAATATTCATGAAGGTTTATACATTTTAAAATAAATTTTCATCCTTAAAATCATCCCTGCACCAATCATAAAAAAACACTGTGTTAGCTATTAACAGAGACAACCATTAATCAACCACTGTCAATGACACTCCACCAACTCATAACAGTCAACCATGTGCCCGACCAAAAATAACTGGTTCAATTATCAAAATTGGGATTAAGATAATCAATGATGGGCTTTGAGTAATCAAGGTTTCATTCAGTGGAGCCAACATAGAGAGACTGGAGTCGACCACATCAACTGTAGAAGAGAACCCTTCAAGACGACACGGAGAGCACACAGGCCACTTAACCATTTGTTTGCAAGATGGATGATAGTTCACACCATGCAGGGGAGATTATAAACAGAGAAGTGAAAGTCCCTCATAGGCCAATAAGTAACACCCAGAACACACATGGCATAACCCTCACAGTCTTCCCCAATCAACCCAAGTAATGTTGATATAAAAAAAGAGCCATGAAATAGCAATCAACCTCGAAGCAAGCTCCTTGGCATAATAGCCATCAACCAGCGACGCAGACTCCATTAGTATAAATGAGCCCATACTCAGGTGAAATGATATGCAGTGACACAAGGTGATTCAAAATCAAACCCAACAACCCCATAACAACAAATGCGACTGAGTGTGGTGACAAGAACTGTTTGGAGACAGTCAACAAATATGGATCAAAAGAAACCTTCAAAAAAACCCATAAGGACGACAGAGAGCCTTCATGGCTTCTAGCACTCAGAATAATCAATGAAACTGTGACTTCAACCATCATTTTCATTTGCAATGAAAACCACACAAACAATCCATTCCAGGGAAATATCACCAGTTTACACAGTTTCCAGTCTCAAGAAAATAACAAACCCATACATCATCGAGCCAATATCTATTGTATAACTAGAGCTGGTTCATGGATGGTGAAAAATACATACCAGTAACCAAGAAGCCTTAAAAACATGAGCTTGGTCAAGCAGTTCTTCCCTTGCCTGAAAATCAGAGCTTAACAACAACGAAACACAATTGAACAATAGCTGAGCTAGGGTGATGGCCATAGGGAGATGTATGGAGTGACGTGCAGTAAATGCATGTCGCTTCCACCCTCCACTCATTCAATTCCTTAGTACACGCCAGCCAACCCCCCATTAATCCATTTAATTAATATATGCATCAAACTTAACATCCATCTCTTGTCAAATGCGCCAACCCATATCACATTTAACCATTTGCCAACCATACCATAACGCATATCACATGTGTTTCCATATAACTCAATAAATTGTATAGCCATTAACCTTGTTAGCTAGGACTAACAACAATCCTTTAATTTTAATGCGTGTAGTGTAACGTAGTAAAATAGTAGCATAGTTTGATTTCTTCCTTATATTTTTTTCCATATTTATTTTATCCTTTTCCATGACTAACATATGTTTTGTGCAAGTGAAATATGTAATATATCATGGCCCAATTAGCATAGAAATAATAGTTCACATAAACCCTTGTGACATGGATTTGAGAATCTAGAGTAAAGAACCCCACACATAGCATGAATTATCCATCACCCATTTATCGCGAATAGAACCAACATTTGAACATCAAATATGAACCAGATCTGATCCTCCAATCTACAAGGGGGTCCCACCTACTAGTATTATATATATCGTTAGCTTATAATAATAGGCTCTAGCAATACTTTGCGGGAAAAATCCTTGTTGTGATTTTTATTGTCAACAAACTAGCGACTCCACAGTGAAATTTGTTTTTAACAGATTTAGAACTCAAAACTCATGGTTTCGTAGACCAGAACAGTATATCAAGAGATATAACCAGAATGATCATGCAATAGGGGGAAGTGAGCGGATTTAATGGAAAAATGACCGGGAATTTGAGAATAGCTCATGAAAAATGTTAAGTATGAGGCGGTTTATCCCTGTATGCATAATCATTCAATAAGATTATGCTCTTTACTTCAAGGAGAAAAATTAATGGACTTGCTCTTTTATTTCTCAAATGGATGAAGAAATGGAAATCAGAAGCGGGGGATAACCAATTCTTTAAAAGACAACAGTTAAAGCAGATAGAAAATTCAAGTTCTTTCAGGGGAACATCCTAACAGCTGTGTAAGATTGATTGTTATTGAATACCAATATTTTGTAGGAGTGTCATTGTGGCAGACCTAATCCAACAACTTATTCTTGACCAAAATCAACCAAAAGACGAAAAAGTGATAAAATCATGACAGAATTAAAAATGCAGAATTTAAAACAATAGAAACAAAATGATAGAAATGAAAAAGCAGGAGGAAATGTTAAAACAGAAAGAAAAAATCAAACTATTGTAAGGCAGAAATGAAAAACAATGAAAAATTGAAAGCAGAGCTAGACTACTAATATACAGGAAATCCAAATAGCGTTAGAACTTTTCAAGTTGGTCCCAAGTAATGTTTCAAGTGAGAACTGTTAGTACTGTAGGAAAACAATCACTCCTGTAAATATTTTAGAATGTAAGAGTTAGTATCCAGGACAAAAGAAATTTTGGAGGGACCCATAAATAACACTTGAAACTATGAGGTAATTAACAACCCTTCAACGTATATAATTAAATCATCAAGATAGACATGACTCCTAATCAATTCATCAAGAGTTATTTGTACAGGTCTTTTAGAAGTGGTACTTGCATCAAATAACCCAGAAATAATACATTCATAAGTCATGGTACCCCAATCAGTGATAAAGGTGGTTTTGAAAGCATCTTCTCCTTTTACCTTGATTTGATTGTAACTGGAAAAAACATTAAGTAATGGAATTATCTGTGACCTTGCGACTTGCTGCAACATCATTTCTATGTTAGGGGGAGGAGAATAAATTTTCATAATAGCCTGCTTAACTGCGTGAAAATCAATGCAAAATCTTATATGTTCAGTGGATTTCCGTATAGGGACCAAATTTGAAACCCGTTCAGAATACTTGACTAGAAAGATGATACCAACCTTCAAGTTTTTTTCCAATCCTTTTTGAATAGTTGCTTCTGGTGCAGGGTTGATAGGTCTTTGTTTTTTCCTAACTGGTTGTATGACTTCCTTGATGGGGATTGCATGTTGTATAAGACTAGGATCAAAACCATGAATATCCTCATAAGACCAAGCAAAGATATCTTGAAATTCACCAAGTAGCTTGGCAAACTTCATTTTCTCTTCATCAGAACATTGGACACCCATTTTAACATTCTTTGGAGCCTCGGGTGTCCCAACATTCAAGGGGATGGTTTCACTCACCTCCCCTTTTGACTCCTCTTCTTTCTTTTTCTCTTTATTGCCTACATCACTCGATGAAAACAAACTCTCTAGAGGAATCAAGACTTTAGGAATCTTGTTATCTTCTATGGATATAATTTCCTTGGGATTAAAAGGTTCATTTTGAATGAAAGCACAAATTCTCTCATAGTTAGGGGAGATCTACCAAGAGTCTATATTGTCGAGGATATGTGGATGATATAGATATTGAAAGGTACAATCAGACCTATGTGGAAGAAGTTGCCGATTAGGAGAGCCTGCAAAAACAACTAACTGATCAGCCATTGAGTTTAACTCCCTCTTAACATGAGTGATGTTGAAAGATAATAGGTTCGAGATAAGTGCCCAAAATGTTTGGGTATATCGTTTCATCAACTTGTTGCTAGGGGAGTAAATCTTATGTACAAGGTTCACAACAAGCTCGAAATCAACAAAAACTGAAAGGTGACCACAACCAATATTATAGGTGTTTTCAATGCCTAATAGTAAAGCTTCAAATTCAGTGACATTGTTTGTGCAAGCAAACTCCAACCTAAAAGAAAAGTTATGGATTTTTCCTACAGGAGAAATCAAGACAATGCTAGCTCCATTACCTGCATTAGAGCATGAACCATCAAAGTGCATGTGCCACATACCATCATCTAAATCAATTTGTTCCAAGGGAATGTTATCTTCCTCAACAAAGATAGAATACACTCATAGGTCTTCTTTGATATAGTTCACATTAGCTTGTAGAACACTCTCTATGTAAGGTGAAATCCTTCCCTCTCTAAGGACTATAATGTTTTTACCATTCTGAGGAACAGATAAATGTGTTTTGTCAAGTGAGAGGTATCCACATGTTAAATCTTTCCAATCTCTTCCCAAGATGATTGAGTAATTGATTACTGGCATATCAATTACCCGAATACTAAGGGTTGTCTTTATTTCAGGATGTGCACACAAAACTAAGGTCACATCTTGAATATCTCCTATGGTTGTTTGTTGTAGGCTAATATAGGAGAGCATGATTCTGGCATTTTCATTTGTAAAATATAAGCTTATCTCTTCCATAATAATATTCGACATCACACTTGGGCCCAAACTACCATCAATGAGGCAACAATGGATGATCTTATCCATAATATTTACATAAATATAAAAAGGGTGATTTTTTACAGGGTATATAAATTTATGTACACCTACTTTATTTACAGATGAATCCTCTTCGTTCACCTCTCTTGGCAGCCAATTCAATTTTTTCCATTGCCCTAAAAGCTGCCTACACCTATGTCTCCTGAACTTCAAATTATCGTCGCATTTTTGCAAATAGAAGACATTTTCATTTCTTGCGACACTTGCAAATTGGTCTCGATTTAGTTTTCACGATTGAAAGAGTGAAAACTCCTCCATCGTTATCTGAACTGTCATTATTTTTTTTATTGATATTCTGAAAGACACTTACCTTTGGTTTATTATTAAGTGGCTGGAATGATTTTTCGAGCTATGTCCATTTTCCTATTCTTACTTTGATTGTGCAACTTGACTTTTATTTAATTGATAAGGTATTGAGCATGTAAATTTATGGGTTATACTTGATTTCATAAGGGTCATGGTTGATCTTGTTTTATATAATGTGATCCTTATTATAAGCTCTTGGCTTGTTGATTTTATAAAATCATTGGTCACAATGTTTATAAATGTTTGATTACACATGGCGCGTTGGTTAAAAATTTGGGTTTTGATTTAATGGTTTGAATTATTACATGGCTCATATTAAACTTTGGGTTTGATTTCGTATTGAACATTCATGATTTCAAACAGTACATTGGCATATTGGTATACCACCCACCGTTTAATTTTTGGGTTGGCCGAATATTATGGTTTGAACAATGTTATGATTGATTGAACAACGCTGTACTTTGCCATTACTATGCTGCATGGCAGTGATAATCCCACCACCCTCGCACGCGCACATTAATTTGCCTCCCCTTTGAGCGCTCGTAGCTGTTAACCCAAACGATTTTTGCTCCTGTGTATTGTTGTGTTCAATCCAAACCCTACCATGCCCCCGCACCATGGCTACGGTCGTAAGGGCTGAACCCAATGGTATCCAGGCATTGTTGATGTTCGACAGTGCTTACAGTGACCTTGAAGAATTTGGATGGCTCCCGTTCATACAAAAGTTTGATGGCTTTAACCCTTGCGTGGCTCGACAATTTGCATTAACCTTTGATAGCTGTCGAGCCAAGGTTGCGGATGTCCAATTGGAAATTGACGAGCAATTTCTCAGTTTAGCTACCGGTCTACCTGCTACTGGACAAAAAGGGTCAAAAAATTGCAAAGTGGAAGATGTCCCGTGGACATTGCTCTTCCAGTCACGAAGGGTGAGCTCATGTGACAAAGGTTTGCCCATGAATATGCTCAAGCAACGTTGGCACGACTTGCTGATGATAACCAAGTAGTTTATCACCTGCGAGGGCCGGTATGGTTTCGTTTTCTTGTACCACCTTTGGCTACTTATGGTTTTCATGGGCTATGAGCTTAATATGCCTTATTACTTGCATAGGAGTCTGTTTAAAATGTCTAAAAGATACAAACAGAATCAGGCCGATAATAGCCTTTTTCACTTTGGGTTAATTAAAATGCTTGTGGTTTGTCATTTGGGGTTACACCGAGACTGTTGAAATGATTTTCTTAATCACAATAATTTTGAGGACTCAAGCCCACCACAGGTTGACAAACCTGTGGTGAGCGAGAGCAAGTCTGTACCCCCTGTGCCTTACAGTGCTCTATTACCTAAACCCCTACCAGACTCACCTATTGACCTACCCAATTCTGTGACCAAAGATGTAGAAACTGTTAAACCTGTGGCTAAAAGGCCTAAAGCCAAACCTACTTCCAATTCCAAAGGCAAAAAGAATGCCCGATTAATCTCTCGCATGGCAAGAAACAAGACGAGACCTCTTGTCAACCCTAACCCTATCATGGTGAGTGAATATTCTGACTCGGAGGTGGAACGTTACCTGGCAAGTGAGTATCCCTATTCGGAAGGTTTGTGTGACAAATCCTCATACGACTTTGTGAAAAACCTACCACCTTGCTTGCGAAATGATCCTAATTATCCAGGCATCAAAATGCCTCATGAAACCCCTGGTGACTCATCAAAACCCCCTCCTGCTCTATCCAAACCAACTGCTCCACCATGTGATCAGTGTGGCTCATGGTTAGAAAGGTATTACCTTGATGTGCCAATGCTACAATCCAGAATTCATGCTCTGGAGGATCAAGTTGCAAGGCTCACCAGTCAAAAGGCTAAATTGCAATCCACTGATAAGAAACAACGAACAATAGGTTCGATTTTGTTTAAGAATGTGGAGTCGGCTATAGCGGTCGTCAATTCAAAATTGGCATAGCTTGAGCAACCTCACTGGTATGACTATCACCTATTTATATGACAAACTCATAAGCTCTATTTACAGCGTGGATTTTCTTTGACACATAAGCATGCACTATATGCATAATTTTGTTTTGACTAATCGAATTTCGTTTCCCGGATTAGTTTTGATTGGATTTAGATTTGATTCGATTGATCGTGGTATGAATTTGATTGTTTTAATTTGGCTTCAATTGAATACTCTGTTGCTTATTGAAGTTGTTAATATCTTTTCTAAACATAAACTGTTTCTGGTATTTCAATTTCGAACACAGTCAATGTTTCGATTCAAATTGGTTATATTCTATACGATATGGTTGGCAATAATGGTTAACTATTATGATTTTATATTCCATGTCTTTTTCAACCAGTTCGAATACCATTCTGATAATGCATAACCAAATTGCGAATAGATACGAATCATAATTGTTATACCCAACCAATTGATTCGCATTGTTTGACCGTGTTATCAGTTCGATTCATATTGCAACAAATATATTGTTTAAATTTAATTTGGGGAACGAAAGTGATTATGCCCAGTTTTACAATTTGTTTCTATATTTGACTCAGTCACGATTTGTTTCGATTGTTGCCCAGTTTATGATTATCACTGTTGTTGATGGTTGTGATCACGATTTTGATCCTGTCTGTTGACTGTGTAATGCTCAGCGACCGAAGTTTATGGCAAAGTTTGGTTGATATTGTTATGAATGTTTCATTTTGACTATAATCGTAACAGCCTTTCCATATTGGTATTTGATTAAAACAATATGAATCTTATGCACATTGTTACAGTCGTAACAAATCGGTTATGATTCTGTTCGATTATGATTGTATCGATTATGTTTGTGTTGGATTACATCGTATCTTATACGTTATGATTCACTATTAATTTCATGAAATAGTTTGGTTACTATTTGACCCGATTTTATGGCAACTAAAAAAATAGAGCATTCTTATCCTGTTTCGATCCTGTTTCGATTGCATCCCTTTCGATTTTGTTTAATTTGAATGATAAATTTACTTGTACCATTAGTGATTCATTTTTTTTTTAATGTTTATTAAAAGAAAATTTAATTGGATTATTTAAAAAAAAAAAAAAGGATTTCGTTTGATCTCTATCTGATCCTGTATGTTATTTTAGACTAGCTACAGAATCAGATGATTCTGTAGCTAAGTCTATAGGATCAATTTTTAATTGTTTTGTTGATGAAATGTCTTTCTAATTGGTTATTTTTGGTCTATTGCAGATCAATTTGAAATGGCAGTGGCTTTGATGAACAGTTAGGGGAAATTTCAAAGATTTTACTTGCATTTTGATTTCCTAGTTTAGTTGATTTTGGGATATTTCCCAGATTATGTAAAACATTTTGATATTATCCACAGGGAGGTTTTACCCTGTGGAGAGACTTATATATACTTATGATTTTTGTAAT
>SNQJ01S0073332.1:7657-18890 GCA_010110895.2 Picea sitchensis | reverse complement strand
GATTTTCTTAATTGCAATAATTTTGAGGACTCAAGCCCACCACAGGTTGACAAACCTGTGGTGAGCGAGAGCAAGTCTGTACCCCTTGTGCCTTATAGTGCTCTGTTACCTAAACCCCTACCAGAATCACCTATTGACCTACCCAATTCTGTGACCAAAGATGTCGAAACTGTTAAACCTGTGGCTAAAAGGCCTAAAGCCAAACGTACTGCCAATTCCAAAGGCAAAAAGAATGCTTGATTAATCTCTCGCATGGCAAGAAACAAACCGAGACCTCTTGTCAACCCTGACCCTATCATGGTGAGTGAAGATTCTGACTCGGAGGTGGAACATTACCTGGCAAGTGAGTATCCCTATTCGGAAGGTCTGTGTGACAAACCCTCATACGACTTTGTGAAAAACCTACCACCTTGCTTGCGAAATGATCCTAATTATCCAGGCATCAAAATGCCTCGTGAAACCCCCGGTGACTCATCAAAACCCCCTCCTGCTCTATCCAAACCAGCTGCTCCACCATGTGATCAGTGTGGCTCGTGGTTAGAAAGGTATTACCTTGATGTGCCAATGCTACAGTCCATAATTCATGCTCTGGAGGATCAAGTTGCAAGGCTCACCAGTCAAAAGGCTAAATTGCAATCCACTGATAAGAAACAGTGAACAACAAGTTCGATTTTGTTTAAGAATGTGGAGTCGGCTACAGCGGTCGTCAATTCAAAATTGGCATAGCTTGAGCAGCCTCACTGGTATGACTATCACCTGTTTATATGAAAAACTCATAAGCTCTGTTTATAGCTTGGATTTGCTTTGACACATAAGCATGCACTATATGCATAATTTTGTTTTGACTAATTGAATTTCATTTCCCGGATTAGTTTTGATTGGATTTAGCTTTGATTCGATTGATCGTGGTATGGATTTGATTGTTTTAATTTGGCTTTAATTGAATACTCTGTTGCTTATTGAAGTTGTTAATATCTTTTCTAAACATAAACTGTTTCTGGTATTTCAATTTCGAACACAGTCAATGTTTCGATTCGAATTGGTTATATTCTATACGATATGGTTGGCAATAATGGTTAACTGTTATGATTTTATATTCCATGTCTTTTTTGACCAATTCGAATACCATTCTGTTAATGCATAACCAAATTGCGAATATATATGAATCATAACTGTTATACCCAACCAATCGATTCACATTGTTTGACCGTGTTATCAGTTCGATTCATATTGCAACAAATATATTGTTTAAATTTGATTTGGGGAACGAAAGTGATTATGCCCAGGATTACGATTTGTTTCTATATTTGACTCAGTCACGATTTGTTTCGATTGTTGCCCAGTTTATGATTATCACTGCTGTTGATGGTTGTGATCACTATTTTGATCCTGTCTGTTGACTGTGTAATGCTCAGTGACTGAAGTTTATGGCAAAGTTTGGTTGATACTGTTATGAATGTTTCATTTTGACTATAATCGTAACAGCCTTTCCATATTGGTATTTGATTAAAACAATATGAATCTTATGCACATTGTTACAGTTGTAACAAATCGGTTATGATTGTGTTCGATTATGTTTGTGTTGGATTACATCGTATCTTATACGATATGATTCACTATTAATTTCATGAAATAGTTTGGTTACTATTTGACCCGATTTTATGGCAACTAAAAAAACAGAGCATTCTTATCCTGTTTCAATTGCATCCCTTTCGATTTTGTTTAATTTGAATGATAAATTTACTTGTACCATTAGTGATTTGTTTTTTTTTTAATGTTTATTAAAAGAAAATTTAATTGGATTATTTTAAAAAAAAAAGGATTTTGTTTGATCTCTATCTGATCCTGTATGCTATTTTAGACTAGCTACAGAATCAGATGATTCTGTAGCTAAGTCTGTAGGATCAATTTTTTATTGTTTTGTTGATGAAATGTCTTTCTAATTGGTTATTTTTGGTCTATTGTAGATCAATTCGAAATGGAAGTGGCTTTGATGAACAGTTAGGGGATATTTCAAAGATTTTACTTGCATTTTGATTTCCTAGTTTAGTTGATTTTGGGATATTTCCCAGATTATGTAAAACATTTTGATATTATCCACAGGGAGGTTTTACCCTGTGGAGAGAATTATATATACTTATGAGTTTTGTAATAATGTTCATCCTCATTGGTGGGAGAACAAGGATATGGAGTTTTAATACAGAATTAAGCAGAATTTGGTGTTTTGTCACAGCTTTAGCTTCTCATTATATCAACATTTTGTTTCATGTTGTGTATATCAATTTGTATATGGTTTATGACTACTTTAGCTATCTTGATCATGTGCAAATGATATAATTTTAATCACTGTAATCCATATCTGGTTTCTTCCAATTGTATAAAAGGCATAGCAATTGTGTGATTCAGTTTGTGAATGACAGGTTTATCTTCTTCATAAGTTGAATCATAAAGTATAGGTTTTTGCATAACAGGTTTCCCTTATTGCAGAAATTTATAAATCATATAGTTGTTATGAATTTTTATGTCTTGTTTGTCCTGTAAATAACTCAAAGAGTCGCACAGCTAATCGTTTACGAAAAGCTTTTGGACCAACCGGTGCGAGTTTCCTTCCTCCGACCAGCTTCGAAGTCAACAAACGCAGGACAACTTAGGAGCGTTTCCAGGTCAGTTAGTCACTTGTTTGTTTACTGTTCTTACTAGTAGTTTAGTTCAGATATTAGTTTAAGTTAGAATTAGTATATTAGATCGTTTAATTTCAGTAGTTTTATTTCTTATACATAAAACATAAAAATAAAAAATACCTCTGGCTGTCTTAGGACAGAAAGCTTTTGCATTTTACAGGTTTTATTTAAATCTGCCAGTTGTGTATATTGTATATTTGTGAATAAGTTGTATTATAATTGATAGCTAGATGGTTAATTAGTAGAGTCAGTGTAATAGTAATTAGTAGAAAAGTTAGTGTAATTAGTATTTAGTTTTAGTTTTATTTAATAGATTGTTTTAATTAGATTAGTTTATTAGTTTAGTTTTAGTTAGTTTTATTAGTTTTAGTTAGTTTTAGTTAGTTTAATTAGTTTTAGTTTGTTTTATTTGTTTTAGTTAGATTAGTTAGTTTAGATTAGTTTTCTCTTTGGTTTCCCTAGGACTTTAGAGCGGCCAACGGAGCCGTTAAACCTGTCAGGGTGGTTCATTCCAAACGGCTTGGGTTATTAGACAACCCCGGACCGGTTCCACTCTCTCAGTTGACGGACGGTCAATTTCACCCGTCAACAACCTCTTCAGAGAGGTTGGCTACAATGGAAGCTTTTCCTTCCATGAATTGTTTCAGATGCCTCTGTGGTTCAGGGACGACAACCATGTCCAGAAGGGTTGCATCTGCTTTGATGTTGGCCAACTGATTTAGGATATTGTATTTGGAAGAGGGGAGAGGGGAGGTAAATAATTGTCTCTCAGGAACCTTAGGAACCTGAATAGTAGCAGTGGGTGAGGATGAGCTCGATCTAGAAGAATTGCGGGGAGGATCAAATTTTCTTTTAGGGGCATAGGATTTATTCCTAGTATTGATGATCATGACATCTTCTGGCTCTGCAAAATCTAGGACAACGATGGTATTTTCCGGTCTTTTACCAAAGATATTATCTCTAGCACTCTTCCTTACCTCACATGTGTCTTCCTTGTGGTGTTCCTCGCAAAATTTACACCAACTTCGAGGTAAGATAACTTTAGGCTGAAAATTATTTTCAATTGGAATTCTAAAGGGAGGTGCAGAAGAGGATCAAGCTCCAGGGGTGAGAGGGGAGACAGTTCCCTTTCACTCATATGTTATCATATGATTATTCATATCTTGCACTAGTTGTAAGAGGGCGGACATGTCTATTTGTTTAACCGATTCTCCTTGAGGAAGAAATGTTCTTTCAAGTTGTTCTTCATACTCTAAACAAGTATGTAGAGTGGAACCGAGGTTGTCAATGGATTTTTCCTTGAGCCTATGATGGTAGGGGGAAGGTAATGCATGAATGCAGCTTGGTTATGAGGTCGAATGATTTCAATGATTTGATTGTATAACTTAGTGAAATGCAAGTTGAAGGACTTGATGGTCTCACCATCCTTATAGGTGATGTTATTGTATTCTCGTAACATTTCGGCTAGGATTTTAGATTTCCCATAAGTGGATCTGAACCAATAGATTAACTCCTCCCAAGTAGATAGAATCTTAGGAGGAAGGTCAAAGAAATTGGCCACAACCTTTTCTTCCAAGGAATTGACAAATAAGCGCATGCAGGCATCGTTGTCATTTGCCCCTATGTTGTGACAGGCATTATAAAATGCCACTAGGTGTTCATTTGTAGTGACAATGTTATTTCCCGAAAACCTGGGAAGATGTTCTTTGAACTTAGGAAGTGGACGAGTAGTAGGTGTTAGGTTAAGAGGAGAGGATACATGCCATGGTGTGGTTGTGGCGTCTTCTTCAAACTGGAAAAGCCCATACTTTTTGATGAATTTGGTGGGGTTTGTGGTAGATTGGATAGGGATATAGTGGCTACATAAGATACCAATCACTGATGAACCTGAATACTGAGAGGAGGAAGCACTTCCAGTGCCACCAGAGCCACCATTAGATGCCATCTTTTGGATGATCGGTAAGGTAGAAAAAGATGAACTGGATGAATCAGACAAGGTACTCCTTAGAGAACTTTGTTGGTTTGATAACACAACGTTCTTTCTTCCTATTTCAACAATAGGATTAATTTTAGGTGACAAGCCTCTTCTTCTCCTAGAAGCATGAGACTCTAAGGACATGAAAGTAAGGCCAAAACTGAAGGAAAAAGAAGGTTATTGTTGATTTCTAGGTTGTCTACGTTTAGCTTCCCAACGTTCTTGGACACTAATATCTAGTTCAATGGCTGCCCATGAACAATTAATCTCAACACGAGTATTGGAAGTGTCTAAAATGGTGTTAAAAAAACTCAAAGGAATGTTGGTCTGATCTTGAAGACGCGGCTCAATATTGGGCTGCCTTGCAACATGAACAATCATTAAGAAATAAAATAGTCAAAGAATCAATATCATAAAAATAGAGGTATTTGATGATAATCGAGTGCAAAAATTAACCAGAGAGATATTGAAGATCTCCCCAGTATGGTCGTCAAATAAATGTTGAGGAAAAGATATGAAATGATCTTACTCAAGCATTTTCAGATTCTTCTTGGTTAAAGAAAAATAGACGGGAATATCACCCTATGTTTATAGCCATCAAAATTAATATCCTAACTCACAAGTATCGATTACAAGTGCCTAGGATGGTTTTTTTATAAATAAAAGCTTGCTGAAAAAATCATTATTTATGTAATTTTATGAACATAAAAGATGCTGAAATAAATATAAAGACAAAATTAAAGACGCCAAGTCGATAATCAAGACATATGAGACAAAGAAATCCTTTATTTCATTCCAATTCATCAAAGAGTCATTCCCTTTACAAGATTTAGTGAAGAAGTTTTGGACGAAAATCAAACTTAGACATCCCCAATGAAACATACAAAAGGACCTCTGACAGAAAATAAAAAACTGAACTCTAAAAGTTGGATCAGCTTGCCACAAATTGCTTCCGAATCGACTTTGCACAATATCCTTTGTCAGTCATGAAAACTAATTCACAAACAGAGAAGTCTACACAGACCATCAAAGATAGATCAACACCTCTGAAATACAAGTGTCTGAATGATGTAATTCATCCATGAATATTGATGTCTACAATAAGACCTTGCTATCATAAAAAAGAATTAGGCCTTGAATAAATTAAGGAATGAATGAAAACTGAACTATCTCAACACAAACTCAAAGAGCAAACCTTAGCATGCTTCTCCTCTATTCTCCTCTTGTTCCTCCATTTCCTTTTTCCTTTAAGAAAATAGAATTGGTTGAAGTAGTTGAACTACTTCCTTAGTTAAGTTAACTAATAACTCAACCAACCTTTAGTTATGGGGGAAAAGTAATAAATCATAATAAGGGTTTAAAATAAATAATAACTAGTAGGTGGGACCCCTTGTGACTCCATTAGCTTTTAACAATCATAACACAACTAGTTAGTTAAACAAAAACATTTCTCCTTGTGACTCCCATCATCACATTCATATTTAACAATTTGTCTCAAAGATAATTGAAATTATTTCCAAAATGTATTACTCATATATCCAAAAATAACATGCTGTCCAAAATTTCTGAAGTCAACTGTCATCAACAATAATAATAAAAAAAACTTTAAATACATATTTCCACTCTGAGATGCAATCTTTCCCTTGTTGCTACTGTCACCTTTTGATCTCTCTGAATTTGCCTTAGACTGTGTGGATACTTTAGGCCTAATATCTCTGATCACATGAGAACAATCGTCCCTCAGATGCATGCGGGAGGACACCAACTTATCAGAGCCATTGGAGGGTGAGGAAGGGGTAGCAGGGGCTTTTCCTTTGTCGGGGGCATGGTGGGCCTCGGTTTTCAACCTTTTATTTGCATGGAAGGACTGAACTGGTGAGTGGACAGGAGCAACTTGTACAATCTGATTGTTAGGTGGAGGAGCAGGTAAGGACAAATTAAGCTAGCCACGATGTTGGGAGATTGTCGGGTGGACAATCTCTTGCCATCCGTCATTTTTGGGAACTTCTGGTTGCAGTGAGACATGAGGAGGCACAGGAATACCAGGGGCCTTTGAGGCTTGTAAGGGAGGTATTTCAAGTTTAGGTTGGACAACCCCTTACCCAATCCAATTAAAAAACCCATCTTGAAATAGCTGGCCTAACTCTTGTGATTCAGCATCAAAGTGTATGGAGAATCTTGGCCTTCTAGGGCCCCTGTTCCAATTACCTCTCCCTCGATTACCTCTACCATGGCTACCTTGGATGAAAAAACTCATACCTGTATGCATGATTGATTAGCAAATAATGTATTTAACAACCATGCATGACAACTCTTTTTAAAAATATGAAATAAATTTTGGCTCAGCAAAATATCAGACCATGCAATCCAATCCATACAAATTGTTTAACCATTGTCAATGAGCAGGGGTGAACAAAGTTTCTGGGATATGCGAGGGGTTTGTATTGAAAGAAAAATGTTAAAATGAGGGGAAAAGGAACATGGTTACTGCCCATAGACAACAATAATCAACTGAAATGTAAACCAAAGAACATATCATTGTAAACCATCCCTTTGATCTTAAACTGTCATAATACAGAGCTCCTCTTAGTTGTAATTAATTTTTAGGAACATGGCGTGAGTAATGAATATGGGAAGGTGAGGGGATTGTAATTAGTGAAAAATGAAATAATGGTAAGGAAAGAGAGCAGATACTATTCAAAAAATTAATCAAGTAATCCATAAAACCATTCTATATTAAGTGCCAAAAATCCAACACTAACCAAATAATCATTGTGATCAGTTAAACAACTACATTGTACAATTTAATCAATTATGTGTATTAACTTGCTCATTGTTCGCAGTTAAATCCTTAGCATGGTGTCAACAAACTCAAAACAATATGCCTTCCAAAACAACCTGTATAATATTTTTGTTTCTTCTCATTTGTCACATTTAATGTTTAACAATTTCCAAATGAACACACAGTCACTTGTTTCCACTCTGTTCAACATCAAAACATTAAATACTGTCCATGAATTATTTCCTCAATTAAACACAGACACAAAAATCGTGCCTGATTCCATTTTTCTAATCAATTTAATAATCAATGAAATCATATTGTTATAAAACCCTTTCCCATCTCTGATGGTGCAATCAACGATATGGTGCACGATATTCATTAAACATGCATAGTGGACAACCAAAACACAATAATCAATATTTCAAATTGCAATAATCCTGATTGCCAATTTAAACACACAGTAACAACTAACATCGTTTCAACTTATACGATGATGTAGGAACACACAGACCATTCAACAAAACACAAGAGCGTTTCTGTGACTGTATATGTCTAATTAATCTAAATTAAAACATCAAATGAAGCTGAGCTATCGATCTAGTATAGGGAGGCAATGAATGTATTCCCAATTCCATTTCTCAAATCAACCAATATAAACCATGTTGAAATATCGAACCAAATGCCACAGTAAAATAATACAATGTTTATACACCAATCATAAAAAAAACATTGTGTCAGCTATTAACAGAGACAACCAATAATCAACCACTATCGACGATACTCCACCAACTCATAACAGTCAACCATGTGCCCGACCAAAAATAACTGGTTCATTTATCAAAATCGGGCTTAAGATAATCAATGATGGGATCTGAGTAATCAAGGGTTCGTTCGGTGGAGCCAACGCAAAGAGACCGGAGTTGACCAAATCAACTGTAGAAGAGAACCCTTCAAGATGACATAACGGGCACATAGGCCACTTAACCATTTGTTTTCAAGACGGGTGACAGTTCACGCCAGGCAAGAGAGATTATAAACAAAGAAGCGAAAGTCCCTCATGGGCCAATAAATAACACCCAGAACACGCAGGGCATAACCCTCATGGTTTTCCCCAATCAACCCAAGTAATGTTGCTTGCTTTATAGAATCATCAATCCAACAGTTCTGTCGTGTTTCATTAGATCTGGCTATCTATAATAATAAAGTTCCCACGACAATCTAAGCTAAAGGTTTCTAGCTGTCGAGAATTAATCCAAGAAGGCAGTTCCAACAATTCTACACTACAACTAAAGAGATCCTCTATTGGAAGCCCTTAGCAATGTACCCAAGCACTAAGTGCTTCATTCATCAAGTGATATGGGACATATATTTTCTTAAGGTGGAAAGGGAGTGAACACATCCATAAGTAAGGGGGATAGGTTGTTTCATGTCTGCCCTGCTAATTTTTCTTGGGTCTCTAGATGTATCGTACTTGCCTAAGCACTTCTTAATTAAAAAGACCCATGAAATAACAATCAACCTCGAAGAAATCTCCTTGGAATAATAGCCATCAACCAACGATGCAGACTCCATTAGTATAAATGAGCCCATACCTAGGTGAAACAATATACAGTGACACAAGGTGATTCAAAATCAAACCCAACAACCCCATAACAACAAATGTGACTGGGTGTGGTGACAAGAACTGTGTGGAGACAGTCAACAAATCTGGACCAAAATAAAACTTCAACAAAACCCATAAGGATGACATAGAGCCTTCATGGATTCTAGCACTCAGAATAATCAATGAAACTATGACTTCAACCATCATTTTCATTTCCAATGAAAACCACACAAACAATCCATTCCAGAGAAATATCACCAGTTTACACAGTTGCCAGTCTCAAAAAAAGCACAGACCCATACATCACCGAGCCAATATCTATTTCATAACCAGAGCGGGTTCATGGATGGTGAAAAAGACATACCTGTAACCAAGAAGCCTTAAAAAGGTGAGCTTGGTCGAGCAATTCTTCCCTTGCCTAAAAATCGGAGCTTAACAACATCGAAACACAATTGAATAATAGCCAAGCTAGAGTGACGGCCAGAGGGAGAGGTATGGAGTGACGTGCAGTAAATGCACATCTCTTCCACCCTCCACTCATTCAATTCCTTAGTACATGCCATCCATCCCCCCATTAATCCATTTAATTAATCTATGCATCAAAATTAAAATACATCTCTTGTCAAATGCGCCACCCCATATCACATTTAACCATTGCCAACCGTACCATAATGCATATCACATGTGTTTCCATATAACTCAATAAATCATATAGCCATTAACCTTGTTAGCTAAGACTAACAACAATCCTTTAATTCTAATGCATGTAGTGTAGCATAGTAACATAGTAACATAGTTTGATTTCTTCCTTAGATTTTTTTCCATATTTCTTTTATCCTTTTCCATGACTAACATATGTTTTGCACAGGTGCAATATTTAATAGATCATGGCGCAATTAACATAGAAATAACAGTTCACATAAGCACTCGTGACATGGATTTGAGAATCTAGAGTAAAGAACCCCACACATAGCATGAATTATCCATCACCCATTTATCGTGAATAGAACCAACATTTGAACATCAAATATGAACCAGATATGATCCTCCAATCTACAAGGAGGTCCCATCTACTAGTATTATATACTTTGTGGGAAAAATCCTCGTTGTGATTTTTATCGTCAACAATAGGTACTAGAGAGTATCTTCCCGAGTGTTGTTCTCGGTGTCACTATAGCAGTTAGGTGGCCGATCGGTTTATCTATGGAGGGATTCAGGAGATCTAGGCCAATCCGTATACAGGTGTTGTCTGATGCGCTACCACTCGAAGGGGTACCAACATGGGTTACAAGGGTGGCCAACAAATGTGCACTCAAGTACCACTTATATTTCTTGCATGTATGAATCCCCGACTGCAAGTTTATGCACGTAACAACATATCTGTGTAGGTTTAAGACGTCAGAATACGTCTCTACCCTGAAGAAAAAAAATTAACCCACAATTTTTTGTCGAGGAAGGTGATCTAATACCACTTGTAATATTCCAGATATAAAATAGTATGCAGAACATAAATAATTAGCTATAAATGGTAGATAAACAATGATATAACCAGAACAATACCAGAATAATACCAGAATAACACTAGAAGAGCACTTTGATTACTGAGAGCAATGTTCACTTGCCTCTTCCAGGGGTAAACCTCCAGTAGAGCAGAGCTCTATTACAATAATATCCAAGACAAAAATTCTCATTCCTTCTACTCCTATTTATAATAAATATGTCTATCCAAAAGAAAAATCTAGAGGAAGATCCTTCTAGAAGCGGAAGCTTCTATTAAGTCTTCTTACATTTGACTTATTCTTCCTTATTAATAGGCCTTATTAATATTGATCTTTATTACATGGAAATATATTATTCTACCTAAGTGAGGGGTTAGGTCCCTAACAATATTTACAGGATATATCTTAATATCCCCTCCACCGATCACATACCCAAAATACAACAAAGACTGTTGAGAAAACTCATGTTTCTTAAGGTTAGCCAACAATTGGTTCTTTTTCAGAGTCTCTAACACTTGCATGAGATGTGAGATGTGCTCCTCCTGAGTAACACTATAAACTAGGATATCCTCCAAATATATTATAACAAATGAATCTAGATATGGGCATAATACATCATTCATCAGTCTCATAAATGTAGATGGTGCATTACATAAACCAAATGGCATGACCAACCATTCATACAAGCCTTAC
>SNQJ01S0073331.1:61613-78259 GCA_010110895.2 Picea sitchensis | reverse complement strand
GAGCATATATAGTGCGCAGCTACCTTTGAAACAAAAGACTTCCCTGGGTTGATAATTTATGTTTCACTTGGTTGTTTGAAATTAATTAAGCAATTATAGTGACCAACAGGGAGTACCCAAAGTGTAAGACTGACCTCCTCCAGGTGGGAACCTGGAGGATTGAAGTGGATTCGTCATGTCAAAAGTATTGGTCAGAATCGACACTAAGGAGATAGGGATATAGGGTAGAACTTTTCTGCCAGCTGGGTTGTTCCATCCAGCCATAGAAGGATTAGACCTGGGTTTAATAATAGGGACACTTCTTACATTAGGGTTCATTTGGGGAATATGCAAACCACCAAACGAGAAAGGAGTGTAAGGAGGTGTAGTTCCCTCAAGTCCAAAGCTAGTGTTAGGGCCAACAGCTGGGATGGCAGTCGAAAACTGTGAAGTGAAGTTAGGCATAACATAAGAAAATGGACTAGAAGCCATGGGGATAGTCTGAACATTTTAACTCGGTGAGTGACCGAAACCCCCAAAAGGGTTTGAGGCAAGAGATGAAACATTAACTATAGGCCGAGCCACAGTACCGGTATAATCCTCCTTAACTGCAACTGTAGTGGCTGCAGGTGTCGAAGGGGTGCCATTAACTATAGTGGGTATGGGAGTCTAACAACTCCCAGTGTTCTGAATACTAGACTCAGTACTCATCCTTGCGGAATCACAAGTCTGAAAGGTGGATGTGTGTGTACCACTCCTGATAACTCTACGCCTTTTAGAAGGTAAGAACTCGAAAACCGGTGGTAACTATAACAATCGAAGGGACTGGAGAGGAAGCTGGTTCGACTCCACAATGACTTATGACTCTCCAAAAAAATATATATATCCTAAGGCCAACTAGTAGTCAAAGAGAATACCAAAAATTCAAACGGCCAATATGCATGCAAATGGGCTAAAGTGGCTGAGTGGCCTCCCTCTCTAAAGAAGGTATGCCTCATCCAGGAGGGACTTAAGACTCCTCACAATAGGTTGGAGGTAAGAGAATCAGTTATAAGGGCCCTCGTAGGATTAACAACCAGTCGGTCAGATCCCCCCGGAGAGGTAATATTCCATAAAGGTTGTGCGTTTTTCGACCCCTATCTGACTCTAGGTACAAGAAGAATAACCCCTACAAGTAACCTATGAGATACCTAAGTCAAGCAACTAATAAACCATTGTATAACCGATGCACAGGCGAGAAGTCATAATTCTGAATCACCGTATGGGCAGGGTATGAAATCCCAAAACCTTGAAAGTGCCACCTCTCATAGAGGTATGGGTACTAGCAAGATCCCCAAATACGAATAAATCCAAAGAAATATCTCTGACACTAAGTGAGTATCGAGGGGTTATCCCTTCACTAACTTCGCATGACCTCGTGATTAACTCCGGTGTGAGCGAAGCCTCCTGATCTTATCAATTATACAATGGAATTATCAACTCCATGTCTCAGACACATATGTTGATTTAATTGCCTTTGAGAAGTTTACTCACAAAATCCTATTCCAAGACACTAAATCCTAAGCTAGTTTGTGCACCCTAAAAATAAAACCATGACTAATCAATTTTAGTTTAAAGTGTAAATTTTATTGGCCATGATTACTCAAAAAGGTATGGAAGTGAAACTCATGATGTTATGACTCTGCAAGAAAATAAATATGAATATAATGCAAAGTCTATCTTTAACTTTTTAATGAATGATATGATAATAAAAACAGTGCAGTCTTCAATTTCAACTCTGCAATTCAGAAGTAAAATGCAACCTTTCGCTAAATGCACTAAGCTAATGATAAAGGTTCAAAGACAAAAATACCAACCAATGCAAAATGCCTATTTTTTTGTATTTTTAATACACTAAAAAGAAAATGCATGGACTAATGAGCAACCTGATATATAAATTCTATTGTGTATAAAAGAAATAACTCGAGCAGAATACCAAGCAGCTAAGAAAACAACCCAAAGAACAAGGACAAATAAAAAATGGAAAACAAAGAGAAATACTACGCCCAAAAATTCAACTCCAAACAGGTTTCCTGTCATCCCAGATAATCTCAACAGGCACTACAAAGATCTAAGAAGGCTCAACAATCTTCAAATCCCACCCAACAGTCACTAAACCAAGCAAACAAGCAAGGGAAAGTGGTATACACGACTATTCAAGAGAACAGAGCGTATATATGCATATTGAAGTGAGACAACAAGCGTGTATACGTGACTGTCAAGGAAAAAGGGGCATATATGCTTTAAAACAAGGCCAGGCAAGGGAAAAAGGCTGAAAACTCAGACCCAGAGTGAACAAAATTTGTCAAGCAGTGATACGATAAGAAACACAAAGGAAAAAGAGCAATGTAAGAAGAAAAAGTATTCAACCCTTAGAAGGAAGATCTCTCCCCAATGGAGTCACCAATTCTATTACGATGGAAAAACTCTCTATGGCCAAGGGTAAACCACAACAGACAGGTATGACTGCAAAAATCAACTCAATTCCAACATATGCTATATAAACTAATGTGCAAGATAAGAAAGAGGCCTACCTCGATCCAATGTTCGATGATGTTCCACCATTGAGCACTTTGACCCAAAGCTTTATACCTGCAACCAATTCTAAAAAAACAAGCAAAGCAAGTATATAGTGATAATACAAATGGATTAGCACATCAGATAGCATAATCCATTAGTAAACATTACAAACATGCCCATGGATAATAATCATATATTTTCTAGATACCAATAGGATGGGAAAGGAGTATTTCTATTAATAATTGATCAGATGAAGTGACAACATTACAGACTTCCATGTTGGCATAGTTTGAAACCAGGAAACCAAGTTCCTTCCAACTGGGTTTCCACCACTTCAATCCTCCACCAAAGGCAAGCTCATAGGAAAGAGGCAATGAGGTCCTCTCAACAATAGGGAAAGAGCTTGGGGGATGAACAATGTGTTCAGACTTTAGGGACAAAGTGATGCAGACTCAATATGAAGTAATTTCTCTAGAGTAACTTTTCTCTCAAAGTTGAATGCTTTCTCCTCTTTTCCATAGCTCGAACTTGTGCTCTTATAGCCTTCAAAATGCAACTGAAGGGCCGAGTCGGAACGTTTCCAGTATATGGAAGGCCAAGGATCAGAGATCTCCTGTCATGACATGGAGACCCGACCTCATTTTTGTATTTTCTGGCATAAATCCTGATGTACACGGGTTGTAGTGGAGCATCCAGTGTATACACATCTTGCATAACATATAGGGAGCGTATATGTGGAAAAATGTATATTTTTAGCTCTGGATTCATCAAAAAGGGATGACAAGTCTGCATAGGGAAATGGAAAGAGGCCCTTTGTGAAAGATAGCAATAGTGAGGCAAATATTGCTATAACAATAGGCCTCCTCACATCTGACAGTGGGTTTACATCATTAACCTCTGATCGGATGATTCCACAAATGTTGAACTTCAGCTCATCTATTCACAGTTCATTGGAATGTACTAGAGTTCATTTCGAATCATTGACATCAATGGTGATTTCCATCGCACTTGTTAATGGTTTACCTCATTGACCGGTAATCAAGTGGTCTCTTCCATGTTTGACATCAAGACATCTCTTCACATGGTTATATTCATACCGCATCGGGATCACTAAGAAGACCCTGGGTTGAGTGATCACTCTAATATATACTTTTCCCAGGTTGTGACAAAGTTTCTCTTGAACATTGACACATATTCTGTCACATAGATCCACTTTATATTGGTCTGTGGCTATGTCTTGTCATCTCATATATCCACTGTGTATTTTTTATGGCTATGATCAGTTGATGTCATGGAAGTATAGATCCACATTGTATCTTTGGTGGCTATACTCTTTGTTGATATAATTATGGATCCGCGGTGTATTTTATGGCAACCATACTTTGCAAGTCTTTATCACCCAAGCATAGGTATGCCTGCCTTGGGTTTGAAACATATCATAATATTTATTTGATGGTTGTGTGTAGCCTCTACTAGGTTCTCTGAGTCCATACCCTTGCTCAAAAAATTCTACAAAGTACTTCAGTCATCAGTTTCTGTCTTCTAACTTAACACTTTGGGGGGGAATCTGTTACACATCAAAATTACTCACTTCAATGATAACCTATTTTCTTCATTAAAAGTGTCACAAGTGTCGCATATTGGCCACAAGTGTCGCAAATGTCACAAACATAATACTTCCATCTTGCCTATGTTGTGTCTCTAACGACATCACAAGGACACTTAAGACACCTTCAAAGACCGGTTTAAGAAGGAGAAATCATTTGACAAAGAGTACAAAGATTTTGCCATGAAGAAAACCACTTAAAAAAGAATTTTGAAGGGAAACGCTCCCCTACCCACTGTCAGGGAGTGCTAGCACTCCCTACCCTTCTTTGGGGGAGAGTTACAGTTCTATGTGCACCCTTTTGGGGGAGTGCTAACCTGTTTGAGAAAATTTTGGGTTGTTGAGGAAAATCAGGGAAAAATCCCCTTCATCTATGGAATCCGTTGGATTCAAATATGAGGTCAAGGATACATATTAGGGAGGATCCACAAATGAAGGAGAAAGATCCTAAACCTATCCCAAGAATATCTAAGGTGGTTGGGTCTCTCCAAGATTATATAAGGAGGCCTTCTCATGGTGAAAAAGATATGGAGAAATTGAGAAGCACCTAACTTATGATCTCATAAGGAAGGGGAGACATTGAAGGCATCAAACTTATGATCTCGTAAGGGAGATATCATTGAAGCATAATCAGTTTGTGTGTGGATTACTTGAGAAAAGGGTTGGACAAGGAGAGCTGGGAGAGGCTGTTGCGCCTTCATCAAAGGTCTATAAGTATTCTCTATTGTTCTCATTAATATACATATGTGTTGGGTCTGTTTATTTCAAGGTTGTGTTTATTCTACATGAACTTGTCTCTAGTATATGTTTCAAGGTAGTCTTAGTAGAATAGGAAGATTTTTCTATCTTTGTTTGGATTACAAGACTTGTCGAGGAGCTTGGGGATCAAAGATCAACTTGGACTGTGTGAGGATGAACATTGTTAAAAAGGTACACCTTTCTTTCTCTTCTCTATACATTAGTTTAGCTAGGTTTAAATGGATGTCAGTGACCAATGTTAGCACCCTTTCTGTGTTTGTCTTAGGAGTCTAAATACCAAGAGAGAATCCACTTGTCCGCAGGGGGATTTATTTGTAACAATTAACAAATCCCCTATGATGTTATGCGCATTCGATGGGAGAGGTTTTCATCCTCACAGACTTTTACAGTCCTTAGTCATTTAGTTGGGCAACAAAATCATCTCAGTTGACATCGAGGTGGTCAATGCTCCCCTTGATTACAACCTGTTACTCGGAATAAGTTGTTTTTACGCTATGAATGTCGTTTCTTCATCGGTGTTTCTATGTGTACAATTTCCTCATCAAGGAAAAATTGTAACCATGGATCAGTTAGATTTTTGTACTCCCGATGCTCGCACTCCCGCTACCAACAATATTCCTTTCTCGGGAGATCACAAGATCACGTATGAAAGTGTTGGTGTTGGATTGCTGAAATATTCTAGCCTTATGGGTACCTTCCCTACACCACTTCCACCTACCACACATCATATTGTTCCACCTACCACACATCATATTGCCACCGTCAATATGATTTCGACTATGGATTATCAATCTTTGGAATCATCTGACCCTTGGATTTTACCTAGTCCTCTGGAATTCGATGCATTAGGTGACGCCATGCCACTTAGTCCAGCCAAGGCATCATACGTTGTTATCCAATCCACCTCTCCTTCCTCGGATGACCAACATCTATTGGCAGCTGACACCTACTCGATGTCGTCTTGGTTGAGCCCCTTGTCTTCTGTTTTTTACTACATTTCCCAAATTTTTCCCTTTGATGAATCTATTATGGAAATGGTTAGCATTCATGAAGTCCCTTGGGATTATAACCACCATTGATCCTCTTTTATTCCACCTCTTGAAGAAATCTAGGAAGATAAACACTCTATCTTCCCCCTCGATTTTGTTGATTCTCCACAATCTCTTATACTTACCCAAGATACTATTTCTGAGGGGAATTTAGGCAACATTTCTACCATGGCCATTATTGATATTTCGATCAAAGAAGGTGTTGTGGAAAACATTAATCTCGGTGCTAATTGTACACCCGAGGAGGTGGTCTCTTATATCGCCTTATTCAAAGAATTCCACGATGTCTTCTCTTGGAGCTATGAGGAAATGCTAGGGATCGACCCATCGATCATTGTGCATGAAATTAAAACTTACCCAAGTGTTAAACCTGTTTGACAAAAACTCCACCTGGTTCATCCCAAGAAAACCGTGGCTATAAAGGCAGAAGTTGAGAAAATTTTCAAATTTGGCTTCATCTATCCTGTCCCCTTGATGGAATGGGTTTCCAATATTGTTCTGGTCGCCAAGAAACAAGGGACCATTCATGTCTGTGTTGATTATAGGGAACTCAATAAGGCTTGTCTAAAAGATAATTACCCTACACCCTTCATTGACCAGATCATTGATAATTGCACTGGTAGTGTGATTTTCTCTTTCATGGATGGATTCTCAGGGTACAACCAGATTGACATTTTACCTGTTGATCAACATAAGACAACCTTCATCTGCCTGTGGGGAAATTTCGCCTATCGAAAACTACCATTTGACCTTAAAAATGCCGGTGAAACATTCCAGTGGGCCATGTCATATGTTTTCCATGATATCAAACATATTGCAGAACCTTACCTCGACAATCTACCTGCCCACTCATCCAGTCGATCAGACCATCTTGGTCATCTATAGGCTATTTTTCTTCGATGTCGGTTCTACCGTATTCGTTTGAACCCACATAAGTGTATCTTTGTTGTCGAATCAGGTTGACTCCTCGGTTTCATTGTCTCCAAAGATAGGATTTAGGTGGATCCCTTAAATATCAAAGATATTCTTTCTTTACCTCCACCTAACAACTTGACTCAACTCCAAAGTTTGTAGGGGAAAGCAAACTTTCTTTGTCATTTTATATGTAACTACGCTGATATTACCAAAGGATTTATGCCCTTGTTGCAGAAAGACACTCCTTTCATCTGGGATGACACTGCTCAACGATCTTTTGATGTTCTTAAGCATACATTGACCAACGCACCTTTGTTGCATCCTCCAAATTATACGAAGGATTATATCCTTTACTTAGCAGCCTCTAATTCCACTATTGATATGGTGTTAGTTCAAGAGGACCCCAACGGTGAAGAACATGTGATATATTATATGAGAAAAAGTCTATCTGGTCCCAAACTCTGATATTCACATGTTGAGAAGTTGGCTCTGGCAGCCATCATCGTTTTCCAGAGATTTCACCACTACATCTTGCTATGCACCACCACCATTATTATGGACTCAAACCCCATGTATCATATTTTGACACGTCAAGTTCTTGGGGAGAAATATTCCAAATGGATCGTCATCCTTCAAGAATTTGATCTTGAATTTTCTAAGTCCAAAGACAAACAATCCTTGGTGTTTGTGGAGCTTATCTATGACCTTCCCCATGCCGATGAAGATATTGAGCCCAATATTCTCTCCCCGATGAAACTTTGTTCCTCATCAGCACGTCTGATACTTGGTATGGTTATATTCTCCTTTATCTCCAGACCCAACGTTTTCAGCCTGATATCTCTCGTGAAGAACGTCGACGTATTCGTCACCATTCTCGTCGTTACCTTATCATTGGCGACACTTTGTATCGTCATGGTATTGATACTATCCTCTGACGATGTTTGACTCATGAATAGGTTGAACATGTTATGAATGAATGTCACCTTGGAGCATGTGGCGGTCACCTTTCTAGGATGGCTATAGCTCATAAAATTTTACGTGCCAGCTACTTTTGGCCCTCGATTTTCAAATATTGTATTGAGGCAGTCAAAAAATTCCCACCCTGCCAAGTTTTTCACAAAAAGGCACGCACCCACCCTGCTCCGCTGCATCCCATTATTTCCATCGGCCCCTTTTCCAAATGGGGTATTGATTTCATGCAGTGTAAGCCTACCTCAGACGGGGGGCACGGTTATATAATCATTGTTGCTGATTACTTTACAAAATGGGCTGAGGCTATGCCTACCTTTCTGAATGATGTTTGTACCATAGCTCTTTTCTTTTTCAACCACATCATCACTCCCTTTGATGTTCCACATGCCATTTTCACTGATCATGGTTCACAATTTCAGAACCATATGATGAGTGAGTTGCATGCCAAGTTGGGTTTTCGCCATGAAAACTCATCCCCGTACTATCCTCAGGCAAACGGACAAGTTGAAGCCATCAACAAGGTCGTCAAAACCATGATTCAACGTATGGTAGGGGAAAACAAGACATCTTGGCATCTACAACTTTTCTCCACTCTCTGGGCTTATTGTACCTCAGTGAAAACTACTACTGGATTCACTCCTTTCCAGTTAGTATATGGCATAGAAGTTGTTTTACCAATCGAGTGCGAAATTACCTCGTTAAAACTTAAAGTAGAACTCCTGCCCCATACTTCTGTTGAAGAAGAATGCTTCTTACATCTCACCAGGTTGGATGAAACATGTCATGATGCTTCTCTTGTTAATGAGATGTATCAAAAGTGGATCAAGAATCAATACAACAAATCCGTCCACCCTTGGACTTTTGCAGAAGGAGACCTAGTCCTCGTCTATGACCATTCTCATGATAAGTTAGGGACAGGAAAGTTAGAACCTCTGTGGCATGGTCCTCACATCATGAAACATGTTTTACATATAGGCGCCTATGAGTTATTCGATTATGACAGAATCTCACTGGGTGATCCCCATAACAGGCTTTACCTTAAGAACTACTATGCTTAGATCATCTAGCATGCATGCATTGTACACTATTGTATTTTTAGTTTGGTGTGTCTTTTTCTTTTGTTAGCTCGAGTTTTTTCCTTAGCCGCTTATACTATGTCTTGTGTTTTCATGCGCAGATGACATATTCCTTTCCTATCTTTGTCGAGTTTGCGGATGGCGCTAGTCGACACACCTAGAATGTTGCTTCTACAACTTGGGTCATTTACCACTCTGATGAGCTCATGAGCTCATGAGGTATTTTCTTAAGATCAACAACTAACAACATGGAAGAATATCATGTTTTCATCGGAATTTTAATCGAAGCTTCCTCCCTAGGTGTTTCTCATATGATCGTTAACCTAGACTCTCAACTCGTGGTCTATTAACTTAATCGAATCTACGCTATTCATAATCCTATCCTACAATGTCTCCACTTACGAGTTCATCGTCTTGAACGAATATTTGATTTTATTGAATATAGACACATACCAAGAGAAATCAATACCATTTCAGATTCACTAGCCAATTACATCATGGATCGGTATCTCACACATAGATAAGGTTTCATAAAAGGAAATAAATCATACATCACATGTAAATTAAAACACATCACATTAAAAGCATCATTTGGCACTGTAAAAACTCATATATATGTATTTATATTGCATGATGAAAAAGTTTGGTTACATCAAAGAGTACATAGAAGGGAAAAATATTGGGTCCTCACACCCATAAACATCATCATACAGATTGTACAATCATCAAGAATACTCTAATCGTCTTGCATCACATTGTGCTCCGAGTAGCACATCACTGTGCAGGATACTCACCTCAGTAAGGAGTTTAGACTCTCAGGCACTCCCACGGTGTATCTCTGTAGATGTAGGGGCACTTCCTGCCTCCTAAGAGGAGGGATACCCATCATGAGGCCTTGGAGGTTTCTTTCAACCTCCTGGAGACCTCTTGCTGCTACCCCTTGATCTACCATTATCTGAGCGTTCTTGTGACACCCCAATGTTGGTATCTCTATTGGACGTGTTGCTCCCCTATATGCATGATGAAACAATACATCCATTAGAAACTCTTCTATGTACCCAAAAAAATAACATAAATTTTAAAATAAAAAAACACTTGACAAGATTGTTTTGGTTTCTCACCTGATGCATCCTAGTCCTCCCCTTCCGGAAGAACTAGGTCCATGCTCCCCCGAAAATCCACTCCGATGTATGGGAAGTATTCTATCATGATCAATTGGTGTCTCAGCCAAGCGAAGAAATCATCGGTGAACCTGAAATTTGAATCTGATCCTAGCCTCGGAGGCAGACTAGTCCATCGCTCCATACATGGTTCTCCCGCCGGCCATACTGCTAATGCAATCTGAGGTTGCATCTGAGGAATGTGTTCTAGGAAGAACAAAACCATGAATGAATAGTATCTAAACTGCTTCTTATGCCCTACTCTGCACCTCATAATCTGTTCCTTCACATTCTGAAGGAACCCTGCACTCCAGTTGAACAGTGTTGGCTCTAGACACTGTAAACCATAGGCCACCTGTGATCTTGGAACTAAGTGCCAAATGGTACTTCCCGCTATACTTGTAAAGGAAAATAGAATGGATCGAAGAGGTATTTCCCTTATGTATTTGATCGCGATTCTACCTCCCACTAATATTGATCCTAGGACACAATGGTTTTCCAGGTACTCGTCCACAGGCACGGGAAGTGCCCTCTATCCAGATAAAATAACAGGGACCCCTCTTTTTGAGAGGTTGGTCAGGAAATACACATCTTCCAACTCAATGGTGAGAAGTTGTGTTCCAATTTGGAACCCTTGTTCCATGACGTTCCATAGTCCGATCATATACTCAAGAAGAAGAACCTCTTTCTTCATCTTTTGCATCTTAAAGAACTTGAGGAGACCGTAGTTCCATAGCATGGCCCTTAATCAAGGGATTTGCAACGTGGCCAAGTCATTGAGCTCATGATCTCTTTATTTCCACTCGATCATGACTTTTTCTGAATTCACCTATAATCATCAACAATAAAAAGTCATTAGTCATTCTATTTCGGAAATTGTCGGGCAACAAAAAACTTAAAAAACATTTGTGCTCTTTTTATGAGGCCAACGCCCCCTTTACACTCACACCAGGGTGACAACTCTCCCCTTTACCTTTTGGAGGAGTGATGGATGATTTTGGGCATTTTTTGTGTGTTTTGGGCAGCACCCTTTTCATTTTAACACCTGATCACCAACGCTCTCATAACAAGTGCACCAGAGCGTTATATTTTTGGCCAACGCCCCCCTTACCCATTTGCAAGAGTGCTGGAAATTTTTGGGGCATTTCTGTGTGTTTTTCAGGTAGCGCTCTCTTCATTCTGACATCAGAGTGTTAGTGCCCTGTCATCAAGCTTGGAGAAGAACTGGAAAATCAGGCAGCACCCCCCTTAGCAGTATAGAGGAGTGCTGATCCCTTTTGGGTGGTTGGGACCTCCCAGGGAATCATATTTAAAACCTAATAATTGCCTAAAAACAAAATTAAAACCATGCAAATTGAAGAGAGGAATAAGAACACCAACCTGATCATGATGATGACGGAAACAATTGCTCGTAGCTCCAGCACCAACAAATGCAAGAATCACCCTCCAAAGCTCAATTTATCCACTGCTAAAATCTTTGCACAAATGAAATGGTAAAAGACAATTTTTCCCATATTACTATTTATAAAATTTCATTTTTGTCAAAGCATTGTTAATTTGGGTTTTTGATAAATATTTTGAAGGCATTATTAATACCACAATGGGCATTTTTTTCATTATTGGCAGGTTTCAGAGTAGTTTCGTTCATTTCTTATCTTTCTCACATTAACGAGCATGGTCTTTCGTTCGTTCTCACGCTCGAAAAAACATGAGAACGCACCGAGTAACCTTTTATCTCTTTTTTGGATTCGCATGGATAAACGAAAAAGGAACCCCCCAGAGTTGTCTTTAAGCTTTTTTTAGACTCTCTAAACGTGAAAATATTGCCGAGTGATCTTGCTTCCTTTCCCACTCGTTAAAAGGTTTGAAAGGGCATATTTTGAGTGATAATTTATCTCTTTTTCGACCTTGGGAGACTAACATTATGAAAAATGACAACACTGGAGTTATCTTTAAGTCTTTTTCATACTCTCTAAATATGAAAAACCACCGACTTTACCTTCTTTGGACTCATTAAAAAATCATACATTGAAGGGCCCATATGGGACCGAACCCTTACTTCTTCAAGTTCATTAAAAAGGAAGAGGAACTTACCGAAGGTGAGTTATATCGAGCATGTGTTACCCTCCTCGAGCTCGTTAAATTAAAAAGAGGTACTCATCTATCTGGATGGGGAAACAATTTGAAAGAAGCAAGCCAAGCAGTTTTTGAGAACATCACCAGTCACCCTTAGAGTCGCCCTTGAACATGACACTTTGTCTTTGCACACATTTTAATCCGTTGAACCTCTACACTGAACCAATCCTCTGAGTTTCGTTACTCCTTTGGGTCACCCAAAGAAAGTCACAGTATCCATTGCATTATCGCGTTTTGGTCCATGTCATGTTTCTGCTAGCGTACCTCAGTGTTCAAGGGAAGTATCTTCCTCAAGAGTTAGCCATCACAAATTTCTGTTTCAATACCCGTGTCAGTCCATGTTAATTTGATCCACCAAATTACATGTTTGTGTCTATTTCGTGTCGTTGATGGGGGATACATCAAGACCCTCCCTCAACGAGTCTATTCTTGTCGACTTCGGCACATTATCCGGGAACTAGACATAGAAATGAATGATTACCTTGGAACCTACATGCCTTAATGGCATGCCTCCTCGCATCCGACAGTGGGTTTACATCATTGACCTCTGATTGGATGATTCCATGGATGTTCAACTTCAGCTCATCCATTCACATTTGCTGGAATGTACTAGGGTACCTTGGCAATCATTGACATCAATGGCGATTTCCCTCACACTTGTTAACAGTTTACCTCATTGACTGGTAATCAAGTGGTTTCTGCCATGTTCGACATCAGGACATCTATTTACATGGTTAGATTCGTACTAGATCGGGATCAGTAAGAAGACCCTGGGTTGGGTAATCACTCTAAATATGTACTTTACCCAGGTTGCGACGGAGTTTCTCTTGAACATTGACACATATACTGTCACATAGATCCACTTTGTATTGGTCATGGCTATGTCTTGTCGTCTCGTATATCCACTAGGTATTTTTCGTGTCTACGATCAGTTCAAGTCATGGGAGTATAGATCCACAATGTATCTTCATTGGCTATACCTTTTTGTCAATATAATTATGGATCTGTAGTGTATTTTATGGCGGCCATACCTTGAAAGTATTTATCACTCAGGCATAGGTATGCCTGCCTTGGGTTTGAAACATGTCATAATATTTGTTTGATGGTTGTGTGCAGCTTGTTCCAAGTTCTTTGATTCCATACCCTTGCTCGAAAAAGTCTACAAAACACTTCAGTCATCAGTTCTCGTCTTGTAACTTCACACTTTGGGGGGTAATCTGTTACACATCAAAATTACTCATTACAATGATGACCTATTGTCATCATTACTAGTGTCGCAAGTGTCACATTTTGGCCGCAAGTGTCGCAAATATCATACTTTCATATTGCCTATGTCGTGTTGACATTATCAAGAACACTTAAAAGACACCTCAAAAGACTGGTTTTGAAGAAGAGAAATCATTTGACAAAGAGTACAAGTCTTTTACCATGGAAAAAACCACTTAAAAATCATTTTTAAACGGAAGTGCTCCCCTATGCACTGTTAGGGAGTAACAGCGCTCTGTACCCTCTTTTGGGGGAGCATTGCAATGCTATGTGCCCCATTCTAAGGGAGTGCTGGCCTATTTGAGCAAATCTTGCGTTGTTGAGGAAAATCAGGAAAGAATCCCCTTCATCTCTGGAGTTGGTTGGATTCGAATATGAGGTCAAGGCCCGATCTTAGGGAATATCCAAAACTGAAGGAGAAGGATCCTCAACTTATCCCAAGAATATCTTAAGTGGTTATACCTCTCCAAGCCTATATAAGGAGGCCTCCTCATGGTGAAAAGGGGAGACATTGAAGGCATCAAACTTATGATCTCATAAGGGATATATCATTGAAGCATAATCAGTTTGTGTGTGGATTACTTGAGCAAAGGGTTGGAAAAGGAGATCTGGGAGAGGCTGTTGCACCTTCATCAAAGGTCTGTAAGTATTCTCTATTGTTCTCATTAATATATATATATATGTGCTTCGCATGTTTCTTTCAAGGTTGTGTTTAGTCTAGATGAACTTGTCTCTATTAGATAGATCTGGTTTCAAGCTAATCTTAGTAGAATAGGAAGCTTGTTTTGTCTTTGATTAGATTGCATGACTTGTCGAGGAGCTTAGGGATCAAGGCTCAACTCAGACTGTGAGAGGAAAAACATCATTAAAAAGGTGCACCTTTCTTCCTCTTCTCTATACATTAGTTTAGCTAGCTTTAAAAGGATGTCAATGACCAACGTTAGCACCCTTTTTGTCCTAGTCTTAGGAGTCTAGAGACCAAGAGGGAATCCACTTGTCTACAGGGGGATTTCTCTATAACACATGGCTGGAAGAATTGAGAAAAACATCTCCTTATCTGAGATAAGATACCTTCTTACCGTAGGTACTCTTAGTATGGAAATTTTGTTTTCCCTTGAGAACTTCATTGTTGATTTCCAAGAAGAAGGGGAACAAACCATTAATCAACATAGGACTGATGAAGAAAGAGTTGATGAGCTAGAACCTAAGAAAAATGATGAAATATCAACCTGTGCTCCTCCCTCTGATGAAGTTTTCCACAAGCCTTTTCCACCTTCACAACAACAAAATGATGAGGTTAGTTACTTTCCTTTTCAGGATTTTGACGATACCTTGTTCCATGATTCAGAGAGTGAAGGAGGAATGGAATACCCAAAAGAAGTAGATCTTCTTTGTTGTACAATTGAATATGAAGGGGTAGTGCATGAGGATAAAAAAAGGACGCATGTTGAAGACACCCAAGTCCTCAAAGCTCTTGCACAAGAAGAAACAGTAAGTTACCCTCCTCTCTAAGATTTTGATGATTGTCTACTTTATGATTTGGGAAATGAGGAGGAGATGGATGAGCCTTTAAATGTTTTGAATCCTCCATGTTATGATACTGATACTGACATAGTTGATATTGATGAGTTCATTCATGTTGGAAGACATAAATGGGATATATTTGGTTTTGATATGGACCCCATTTACTACATTGAGAATCATTTCCAAGTGTTGCCTTCATAGTTATCACTACTGGTTACTTTTGATTTTGACCAGTGGAAACAAGGAGATGATATATTTACCGATACTTCCCAAACACCCAAGGATGACCTATTCCCTTATTCTCTTGATGTTTTTCGGTCATACCTTTAGGGTTTTGATGATTATTCCTCTGAGCGTTTGGATTCTTTCCATGAAAACGATTATCGAACACCATTATGCCCAGGTATTTATAGAAGTGAGGGAATTGTTTTCCTCAAGAAGTATTCTTGTGACAACTTTCTCCAGCCACCTCCCATTACTTTACTTTGTTGTGTCTCTAGAGGTGTAGTGGGGAGATATGTATTTTATATTTATTTTCCTATGGGGAAAACCTTGGAGTCCAAGGGTTTGTTGAATACTTCAAGAGTAAGTCTGTCATATCAGCCTTTCAACTTTCCCTTGAGAATTTTCCAGTCGTCTACTAGATCCTTGTCAATCCCTTCCCAGGCTTCAGAGTGTGAGGACGTCCTAGGTAGCCAATTTGCAGACCTTTTGAGTCAGTTTTATGAACCTTGGACCTTTCATGATCCCTTCCTGAAGTGGATTGAGCACTTCCCTCAAAGATTGACTTGGCATGATTTTATCCCTCCCGCCCACCTCCATGAGTTAGATTTCATTATTTTTGTCGATACGATATATTCTCTAACCCATGTTATTTTTGTGCTTAACTTATCATTGTTTTGGTTTATGATGAAGCACAAAGGAAGGTATTGTGGGACATTGTTGGATTAGTTTCATTGGTCGTTTGACTACATCTAACATCCAACCAACAGGTAAGTTAAGTAGGTAGGCATTTTGTATTCATTGTATATACCATTGCATTGCATGCTAGAGTAGTTTTCTTTCACACTTGTAGATATGATTGCTTTTGTTTTAGTATATATATATATGAGCTGGGGGTGATATCACCACCCCAAATGATTACCAATAGCTTCTATTGAGATCAAGCAGGTTACAGGTTATGCCATAGATGCTGAGGTTCTCATGTGCTCTACGGTGAGCACATGTCCCTGCGTTGGAGCCAGATGTTATCCCCCACTTTTAGGGATAACTAAGGAGATTATGTCTCGAGGCCCACAGGTCCTAGACATGGAGTATCGAGAGCCATATCGACTTGAGCATGGACCTAGAGGGCCCATATTTTCTTCCTTTCAGCACCTCCACTGTGTCAACAGCAACAACATCCATCATCTTGGCTTGGTCCTATATCAGAGATGGTTCTTCCATGAGGTAATGAGTCTGGGTATCATGGTATGTGTCACTCTAATCCTCAAAACATTTGAATATGTGCATATAGTTATTTTTGTTTCTAATGGGTGCTTGGATCTTATACTTATCCACTTGAACATGTCTGAGGGGAATGAGAAGATTCCTTAGTAAGCATGTTCCCATAGGTTTTGAGTTGTCACTTGCAGGGGGGGGGGGG
>SNQJ01S0073331.1:43552-54928 GCA_010110895.2 Picea sitchensis | reverse complement strand
GTTTTGTAACGGGCCCATACATGCCCGCATGATCAATCTAGGATAGTTTCAAAGTTTTTCTTAGATTACATCACAATAGGGAGTTAAAGGAATAGTAACGGACCCACATGTCCACATGTTAGCTTCCTAGGGACTTTTGAATTACGCAAGGTTGTACCAAAGGCACTTAGTTAATTAGGTAATCAACACTTGTAAGGACCAACTGAAGTCCACATGCAGCAAGGTGACACCTAATTCACTAAAAATTGGCACACTTTCACTCATTCACACACAAAAGTCACTTATCACTCACATAGCTTCTTCTTGAAATGTGGAGTTCAAAGTAAGTTTCCTCCAAAGGGATTCCGAAACACCCCACCCTTTTCTTGACGAAACTATCCACTCCCATTTAAATTCAACGAGGTTGGTTCACACCCCCAACCTCTCAAAACAACTACATCTAAATTTTTTCTAAAAACTCACAAAGTTTTCCTCCACAGGAGGTGCCAAAAGAAATTTTTTAGTCTAGGTAGGATTTTGGGGATAGGCATCCAAATAACTCCCCATTATCTGGTTCTCACATTGTCAAAACCATAGAAGTTGTTAAATAGGGAACTGAAAATCCTCCAAGTCAAGTGTTCCTAACACCATAAGGCATGGAGATACCCATGAAGGGTTGAAGGCTGAGGTCCGGTTGTTCTGTGCGTCCCCCCTTGAGGCACCCACCTCTTGGATGGGATCCAACCCATGACCCATTTCTGAGGTCGAAAATCTAAATATCGCACTTTGACCGAGGTACCTAGTGACCAAATTTTAGGACATCTGCCCAGGTGGAAATTGTGGGCTGCAATTGCACCTTGATTGGATTTTGTGCGGCTATTGGGAAATATCGCTAGCTCTTTTGGGATATGCCCCCTTTACCCCTCCTTATAACCAATTATTTCATCCTTCACTAGTTTCTCTTCCGGTGACTTCAGACCCCACTGTTGAGTATTATTGGAAGGTACAATGCTATTTGAGAGGAAGGACATTACGTCTTCTAGGACACAATCATTTGTTTTCTTTTGATTCCCCATGCAGACAAAACCCACTTATCCACATATATTCTTCTTTTTCAAACCACTTTATGTATGATGCACTTCTGACTACATTTTGATTTGGATATATATATTGTGTAAAGTTCAAAATTTCCAACAAAGGCTCTTGTTTCTTTATTACTCTCACCACCATTTGCACACATTCACTCAGCTAGTTGGACATCACAGGGGACCCAAAGAATCCCCGCCATTGTCGACGCTTGCTAAACCTCCCTCCTATCTTAGGGGGAGTGTCTGGTCTTTCCCAATCATTGACACCACCTTCACACACTCCTGTGAGTGCTACTGTTTTAGGAACAACTTTGCTTGGTTCCACATTACTTGGGTCCACTTCCCAAGTCTCACCATCCACTCACTCTCCTTTACACTAAAGTGGAGGACCAACTTCCTCTCAAGGAGGAAGTACCAACCCACCTATCCCCCCTCGAGGGTCAGGTTCACAACACACTTACACCATGGCTGGAGCTAACCCTCCCCCCCACTACAGATGTCATATTTGGCCTCTCTCAACATACCAGATCTAAGCAAACTCACCAATGATCCTATATTGGATGACCCCACATGGCCTGCAATGCCCACCAAACTACCTTCAGACATACCCAAGTTTGAAGGAAAGGCAAGAGATGACCCTGCCAACCATGTCATGACTTTTCACCTATGGTGTTCTTCCAACAACATTATGGATGATTCTGTCAGACTGCAATTATTTCAATGCACACTCACTGGCCCATCAGCCAAATGGTATGTAGATTAAAAATCTGGGTCCCATGCGACTTTCGAGTCTTTGGCCAAAGAATTTTTGACCTTCTTCCAATTACCAATCCACCACGACAATGGTCGGGAACTACTCTCTAATTTCAAACAAAACTCAGCCACACATATCGCTGATCACATACACGAGTGGCATTGGCGACGTAGTTTGTGCAAAGCAGAAACCACCAAACAATAGTGTCTTGACTGGTTTCTTAGATCACTTGTCTCTCTCCTCGGTAAGGATGTAGCTTCCACCTTCCCTCAATCAGAAGAAGAATCCATCAATAAGGCTCAACAATACGACCTCATCTATTCACAGTTAGGGTACTTGTACACTGTACTCCCTGATCTCCCAGAACCTGTGTCGTTCAGCCAAGACAAACCTGGGATGTCTCACTCAGCAGACAGACTGATTGGTAATACCACTCACCATGGTCCACAACCCCAACAACCACCAATGTATGGAACACCTCAATACCCGCTGGCATACAGGGGCACTTCCTATTACCCCCAACCCCCTTATCAACAACTATACCCTGTTGCTATGCCTCCACCCATCAGTGGGCCACCGTCGACACCCCCCATACACCCACCTATTAAAACGAGTTCTGGTACCACCTCTACCTCAGCTTATAGTACTAGAGAAAGCACCACGCCTTCCTATGTACCTTACAGATCATTACCCCCACAGAATCCGTACTTTCCTTTTCCTGGTCCCCCACAACCCATCGCTCCCCCACATCCTCACACTGGGGTGAATTTTGTTCAACCCTCTCCTGTTCAACAATATCAACATTTCAAATAGCTGAATATGGCAAATCCGACCCATCCATCGAACAATTCCAAAAAGAAAGGATGAAACAGGAACAACAACAACCCAGGTCAAGGCGGGAATCAACCCCAACAGAACCAACCTACTGGGGGCAACTAGAACTAAGGGAGTCAGAACCCCTAGGGGGGAAATAATAATAGGTGTCAAGGGAGAAATAAAAATAATGTTAAAACCAACTTCCCTTGTGCCCTTTGCAGTGAGTTCGGTCATTATACTCATCATTTCCCCAAAATCACTAATTTCAAATGGTTGAAAGACTCAGGCAGTCTACCCCATCCTCCAGCACTGCCTTCCCCTTAGCAGGCCCCACAACAATACGTGCAACAACCCCCCCCTACCATGCTACAAAATCCTATTCCACACCAAGGTGTGATTAACACCCAATAGGACATGCAACCTCCCCCACCTCAGGTGGGACAGTACCTCAATCCAAACAATCCAGCAGATCACACGATCCTCCTCACTAGTGAGGAAGAAATCGTTCTGCAAACACGTAATCGTCAGTATCATGCACCTGCTGAGTCTCCTCCCATCCCTCCAGAGACAAACCCTACACCAATGGGACCCCCATTGGTGATCCCTTGCCCTAACACAGAGCCACCTCTTCACATCCCTCACATCCCATTATGCAGGAATGTACACAACTCACAGGCTAGGGATGCTCATAATTATAGTTTGGTTGATGACTTAGAACAATCCCCAACTACCATGTCAGTCTTAGAAGTCCTTCAGACTTGTCCCACTCAGCAGAAATCATTACTTTCCGCCTTGGGGGCAGTTGACCCCGCAGATACTTGACTCATTACATTCGATCTCGACAGCGGCAAACCTCACCTTCCCGCCTTGATCGCTTTTCAAATCCCAGCAAAAATATGGAACATCACAGTTCATCAGTGTATCATCGATGAAGGTGCATCTACATGCATTATGTCCAAATCTGTATGGCAGAAACTTGGTTCCCCCGAACTCATACCCTCTGCCATTACCTTACGAGCTTATGATGAATGACCATCATCTCCTGAAGGGCTCTTCCAAAATGTCCCTGTAGAACTCGGGGGCAAGACTATTCTCATCGACATTGAATTTATCGACACCCCATTCGATTATAATATCATGTTTGGTCGTAGCTACATGTACGCTATGAAGGCAATTGCCTCTTCTGTCTTTCGAACAATGATGTTCCCCCACAACAGTAAGATCATTACCATTGACCAAGTCTCACATTAAGAGCCTAACCGATCTGCCAACATCGATAACATTCTTCCTCTCATCCACACGAGTCATGACGCATACCCACTCATCGAAATGGGGCCCGGAATTTTCAAAGATCCATCATTGTTAGGAACTTACCATGGTGGCGAAGTAAAACAATCGACCACCACTTTAGTCATGGCTCTCACACCCTAGGCGCACCCAATAAAATCCTAGGGCACAACATAGGCGCCCTCTCCAAAAACCAGGCCACCAGGATGGACCCAAAGGAAAACTCTCCTGTATCCATGGACCAACAGTGGTCCAGCTGCCCTACCATCCTGGTATGTAGTGTAATCCCCCAAGTGAAGTACTCACCGACCAACACCCTCTCCATCACACACAACTGACCACCACTGATCCGCTGCATCGCAAGAGACCCATAAACTCTCACAATCATCGCTGCTATGCAGCGATGTGCTAGGGCATCCATCGCCCCAATGCTCACAACAGTGCCAGACATAAAGTTCACCCCCGAATAGTACCTCCGACCAACTGTCACTAGCGCCACATCCCTCGGTAACACCAGCTCCACCGGTAGGGGTGTTCCCCGAAACGGGAGCCCAGTAAAAAAGTATACATCCTCCACCGCAGTGAAGGCAATCTACTCTCCCCACACTATGAAACAATGTAGGTCAGACTCCACATCCGGATAAGGAACTGTAGGAGATACTCATGCGCCCGTATCAACGGGCACTCAAAGAAATTTAGCAGCCCACAGGCTGCCAAAGTCGCATGAACCCCCGACTCCTCAATAGCCACAACATCTCTCAACTGGGACCAATCTCGCTCTTGCCACCCAACTGACATCGTGCACAAATGATTGCTTGCAACCACATAAAACAGTCCTAAGTCAGCCAAATGGACCATAAACAACATTAAAAAGATAAGTTTTACACCCGTCAACCTTGCCTCTAAGGCGTGGTTGTTTAACACACAGGCGCGCACACGTGTGCGCCTGTTCACTCCATAGGCGTGCACTCAGGCGCGCTTGTTCACTACACAGGCGTGCACTGAGGTGCGCCTATCCATCCTTCAGGCATGCATGGGTGCGTGCCTGTTCAACATACAGGGGTGCCTTCATGTGCCCCTATCAAGAACATAGGCGCGCCTTATGTGTGCCTGTTCACTACACAACCGCACACACATGCACAACTTTGCATCCAACATGCGCGCATGTAGTGTGTGCCCTTGTTCCCCTTACATGCACCCCCATGTGTGCCTATCTGGTGTGCAAGTGTACACTTGTGTGCGCATACTACTGGATCGCTCGCACACATGGGGGACCACACCCATAAAACCCCCTGTACGACCCTCCGTATAGCCCCTACCCAAAAAATGAAACCCTAATTCTATGCAGGATGATCAGACCACTAACCTGAAGCTCGCTGGTCCTCGATCGGATGCCTCATCCTCCTAGAATCTCCAAATCTCCTCTGGCTACTTCTTTTCCAGTCACTATAGCAGCAAGTACAAATGAGGTGGCAATGTGGGCCCTACCGCTATATATAGGCCTTTTTGCCAAAACTTCCACTCACCATTCCGGGAGCTCCGGGTGTCCATTTATCGATCCGTCTTTAGCCACGGGATCAACATCCCGTCATCTACATCACGACAGTCCCTAAGCCTCTTTTCATCTTGAGCCCCTGGGATGCCATTTTTTTCATACCCTGACCAGGTACGCATGCACATATTCAAAATTATCAAATCAATGCTCATATGTTCGATTCTCTTCAGATATTTTTCACGTCGAGTATTTGGTTTTCATGTGTGCAGGTACTTGGTCATCATACATCAACGCAACTCCTTCAGGTATATACTCAGCACTGGCATGTAGTCATTCCCTCTGAATCTCACTTGCATCTCCAGTCACACCCTCTGACATTTGCCTCTAGGATCCCCATTTCCGGCTCTGCAGTACCAACACCTCCATTTTCATCTTCGGTACTGTCACCCGGTAGCACTCTTACCCACATGAGTTGTCCGATTCATAGCACCCTTTTGCGCCTTTGACACTCATGTTGTTTTTCAATACCCTTTAGGGATGGGAGTCCCGATAGTCTTACATCATGTCTTGAATCAACCACATACTCCTTCTCCTCATTTTGCTAGCTTTCCCAGCAGACTCCCAGATTATGTCTTCACGGTTCTATTTTTTTACTGCACCTCCGTAGTATCATGAACCCTCCATTTCATCCACAATCAATTTGCCCATCTGCAAATTTCCCTTCATATCACTTACCTCATACAGAAACCCACCAATGGGGCCCCCACCCTCGACCAGTTCTCCGAGAAAATTGTGCCCTACCCAGGCCAACCATATCACATTGGGGCACCCATTTCTGTATTTGTACACTTATCCCAAATTATTCTTTATTTATTGTACAAATGCCTTTGTTTCTAGCAATTACATTACCTTTTTGTCGTCACCTTTGGCGACCTTCTTCCCTTTTTTTTTGCCAACGCAACCCATGTCACCCTTGGTTGGGGCACTACTTATCACCTACCCTTGACGACATTATCCATATCTTCAAAGTACCCCACAGGCCACTTACCTCTGCCCTCTAAGTTTATTCACTTTGTCCTGCCTCTGGCACAACATATCCCCTGTCTTGTTGTCCCTCGACACTCGACCTCGTTGAATAGTTGCGACCACTTTTTTCTTACATATATACCCCAACCAAGGGCAGTCTTGAGTCTTCCTATATCTTGAATTCATCCATGTACCTCCTCAAATTCCTAACCTCACCTGGTAGATTTCACGAAGCCCTCTGCTTCTGGGAGTCGTGTCCCCCTTTTTTTGACCTCAGCACAGTTTTCCAGAAGGGTGATAGTATCTTGATTCTCATTACCTATCCAATGAGAGATCTCGGACGACACAGGGAGAACCACAATTTCTCCCTACTGTCGTTGACCCCCATAACATTCAATGTCAACACTTTCTCATGTTACGATGGGTCTTACTTTGCAACCATTGCAGTTAGTTCTTATACTTGTCGAAGACCTCTGAACTTGGCTAGGCTATCATTGCCTACAGAATCCGTGATACTTCTTACAGCTGTCACTGCCTACTATTCAGAGTATGTTCATCCACAAAATTGTCTTCTTCCTTTATCACGACCGCCCCCGAGGGCGCTGCAATTGTCTACATCAACACTTCATTCCTCTTTTTTGAGTTACATGACACAAGCATGGGGCATGCCCGCCTCGTTTGTACACATTTTATTTTTTACACACCTCATGGACGGTTGGGTTCTACAGGTTCCTTTTTCCCTCCAACAAATCACTCTGGACAATCCCACTATTTCTCTCTCTTACAACAACACTCTCAGTAGAAGAAATATTTATGGATTTCGGCTATACGTATGCTCCTAACCTCATCCATCAGGGGGCATCTGTTATCACTGAAATTTCATCCGCAAATGGTTACAAGAATTCAACATCGTCAAATAGTTATGAGGTCATCCATGGACCTGAATTAACACAAAAGCATTTACAAAGGGTCAAAACTATACAACTAGTGCAAAAATTAAAGGGCACTATGAAGACACTAGGCGCGCGCGCACATGTGCAAAATAGGAACTCAGAAATCGTGCACATGCACACGATGCGTGACTGTGGTCGCAAAAAGATGCGCACCTGAAAACCAATGCATTTATGAGAGTGGTCAGCCTCCCACCCACTTCTGGTTCAGCTTCCAAGTTGATTTGACACTCAAATCTGGACTGGATTCGACTGGGTTGCTGGTCAAAGACCTAGAAATGCCCTAATTAGCCTCTTTACACACTACAAACTATTTGAACAATAACCCAAAGGAATGCTATAAAAAGGCCATGGATACACTTCATTTTTCAAAGAATTCAAAGAAAAGTTATGTTGCCATTATTCTCTTGAGGACTCTTCTATCCTTGCCAAGAGTATACTTGCATCATTGCATTGGGCAATCCATCTCACCCCTTGAGTGGATTAACAAAGAATTCTTTCACCATTTTCATTTTTATTTTCAAAGTTGTAAGAAGAGCTCATTTGTGGGGGTCCAAGAGCCCTCCCTTGGAGGAAGAAGGGACTCATAGTCCCCTTGCTTCTCGGTGTTTTCTTTCACTAATATCAGCCTTATCATTGGTGACATGGGTCTCATTGTTTCTTTTGTCCTTATGTCCCTATGTTTATAGATTTAGTTGTTCTTTTATTTCTTAGTTTAATTCTTAGTTATTGTTTTATATTTCTTTTTCTAACCCTTTTCCTTATAGCTGTCCTGCTTAGCAAACCCAACTAAGCTTGCAAGCACCTCTAATTTTCTCACTAAGGTGATGAAAGAGGCGCAACAACTATGATTTCGATCTACTTGTTTTTTCATGCGATTTTGTGCCATGGTCAGGTTGTCCTTTAAGAGTTGGAGAACTTGTTGTTGATGCTCGATGTGATATTCCAATGCTTGAACCTTATAATTTTATTTTAGAGAAGAAGTGATGGAAGGTGGGTGATGTCTATAGAGTGCCATAAATGGTGTCATTTTTGTTGCAGTATGAAAGGAAGTGTTATACCACCATTTTGCTAAGGGTAACCACTTGAACCATTGTGTCTATTTATCAAAGACAAAGCAATGCAGGTAGCCTTCCAGAAATTTGTTCACTATATTGGTTTGTCCATCGGATTGAGGATGATAAGATGAGCTACGAGCCAATTAAGTACCCCCAAAAAACATTGTTGTCCAAAAAGGTCCAATGAAGATGGGATCTTTGTCACTTACAATAACCTTTGGGCTTCCATGTATCTTTTGAATTGTCTCCATGAATGTGGTGGAAACTGTAGTGGCTTGAAAGGATGAGAGAGTACACACAAATGTGTGTACTTGGTCATTCTATCAAGAATCACCATGATGACACTCTTTCCTTCAGACTTCGCTAACCCTATGATGAAATCCATGGAAACCTCCTTCCAACACTGACTTGGGATGGATAATGGTTGTAAAAGACCCGAGGTCTTAATTGTTTCCACCTTATTTTGTTGGAAAATCAAAACTTTTACCACAAACCTTTGAACATCAATTTTAAGGCCATCCCAAAAAAATTTCTTCCTAAACCTATGGTAGGTTTTCAATAATCTTGAGTGCCCTCCTACCAGAAAAGTGTGAAATTCCAAGAGTACCTTTTGTTTGATTTGGGAGTTCTTACATAAATATAAGAGATCTTTGTACCATAGTGAATCATTTTCCATGTAAATGTATTTGATGCATTGGAATCCTACTACAACCTTTGAATAAAAGTCCACATGTTTTCATCATTCTTCCATTCATCCCTCACTTCTATTATCCAATTGGGTTGGATGATTGAGATAACACAAAGAAAGGCCTCAACATATTCATCCTTTCTTGAGAGTGCATCTGCCACAACATTTTTCTTCCCTTTTTTGTAGATGATTTCAAAATCATAACCCAACATCTTGGTCACCCATTTTTGTTGTTCTTCTGAAGATAGTCTTTGTTCCAAGAAGTATTTAAGACTATCATGATATGTTTTGACCTTGAAATGCCTACCTATTAGGTAAGGGCGCCATTTCTTCAATTCATGTAGGATTTCCATCATTTCCTTCTCATAAATGGGTTTGTGTAAGTCCTTTTCCTTGAGTGGCTGAATTTCAAAAGAAAGGGGCCTTCCTTCTTGCATTAGAACAACACCAATGCCATTTCCCGAGGCATTGCATTCCACAATAAAGGTTTTTGTGAAGTATGGCATGGTCAATACATGAGCTTTGTACATTGCCTCTTTAATTTGTTCAAAAGATTGAGTTTCCTCTGGAGTCCATGAAAATGCATCCTTCTTAGTTAATTCCGTTAAAGGTGTTGTTATTCTTCCATAGTTCTGAACAACTTGCAGTAGTAATCTATCAAACCCCAAAATCCTTTAATATAGTTCAATGTTTTGGGAATAGACCAGTCCATCATGGCCTTAATATTGTTAGGGTCTACCTTGACACCTTCATGAGATACAATATGACCCAAATACTCTACCTCCTTCAACCCCAAAAAACATTTGGATGGTTTGGCATATAGTTTTTTCTCCTTTAGTAGTTCTAGCACCTTGTCAACATGTCGAACATGATCCTCCCAAGAATTTCTATAGATTAGTATATCATCAAAAAATACTAACACAAATTTTCAAAGGAAGGGCTTGAAAATGGAATTCATCAACCCTTGGAATGTGGAAGGTGAATTCGTAAGGCCAAAACGCATGACCAAAAATTAATAATGGCCTTCATGAGTTTGGAATGTTGTTTTGGGGATATATACTTCCTTCATTCTAATATGATGATACCCAAAATGAAGACCAAACTTTGTGAAGTAGATTGCTCCATGTAGTTCATCTAACAATTCATCAATGATGGGAATGAAAAACTTATCTTTAATAGTGATCTTATTGAGCTCTCTATAATCTGGACACATATGCCACAATGCCTCTTTCTTGAGTACCATTACCACCGGTGCAGAGTAAGAACATTGGCTAAGTCTAATAATGCCAGCCTCTAACATTTCTTCAACCATACGCTCAATTTCACTCTTTTGGGCATAAGGGTATCTGTAAGGCCTAATGTTAGGAGGAACACTCCCATGAATTAGGTGAATAGCATGATCATGATTTCAAGTGGGTGGAATACCTATGATAATATCTTCAAATAATTTGGAATGCTTATCAATGATCCCTTGGAGATCTAGGGGAATAGATGGCTTAGATGTTTGAACATCTAGTGAACATAGTTGTACAATTACAACCTTATGCCCCTTTTTCAATAATTTTCTCATGAAATTAGATCTTATCACCTTACCGGGTTTCCCTGTGATACCCCTTAACTCAATTTCCTTTCCTTTCAATGAAACTTTCATGAAAAGTTCTTGAAAATTAAAATCCACTTTTCCCAATGATTGTAAACATTGGACTCCTAGTACAACATCAACACCACCCATGGGTATATCAATCATTGGATTATTCATTGCATATTCCCCCATAGTTAGATTGATCTTATGGCATTTTTCTGAGAAATTGATAGTTCCTCCATTTGCAATCATTACTTGAAACTATGGTGCTGGATATATAAAGCAATTGAGAGCTTTGGCTAATTTATAGCGAATGAAATTATGAGTACTACCATAATCAATTAGGACTATTACCTTTTTCTTTTTGATATATCCTTCGATCTTAAGGGTTTTAGGAGTTATAATTCCATCCAATGCATTACACAATATCATGGGAGTCAACTCTTCAGAAGAAATCTCTTCTATGTTTTCATCTTGAGATGGATCTTGTTCTTGTTCTTGTTCTTCTTCCTCTTCACAATCTATGTAGAATAATTTATTCTCACCACACTTATGTCCCTTACTGTACTTGTTGTCAAAATTAAAGAATAAACCTTTTTATTTTCTTTCCTTCAATTGTTGAGGTGTCAACCTTGTAGGTTGAGGTGTTTTAG
>SNQJ01S0073331.1:5839-43542 GCA_010110895.2 Picea sitchensis | reverse complement strand
CCTTTTTATTTTCTTTCCTTCAATTGTTGAGGTGTCCACCTTGTAGGTTGAGGTGTTTTAGAAGAAGGAACATTATTCTTTTGATAAATGTTAGGAGTGGTCCTTCTAGTAGCCATAGCCATATTTTTACTTTCAACATTTCTTGCCACCCTGAACACATTCTCGAATGATTTGGGTTCCCAAAGGAGAACATCATGTTGAATGTTATCCTTTAAAGTTCCTATGAATACATTAATCATGTGGTCATCTGGAATATCCATTACCTTTATATTCAATATTTGGAATTTATCAATGTGATCCGCAACTGAACCCTTTTGCTTGAGATTTATCAATTGGCTAAAGAAGGTATTGATCTTGGTATCCTCATAGTGTGCTATCATTTCTTCTGTGAAAATTGTTCAATTGACAAGTGATTTGTGAGAAAAAATCCATCGATACCACACAAATTGATTGGGTTCTAAATAGAAATAAGAAATTCGTACCTTTTGTGTGTGTGGTGTTAGCACCGTAATTTTTTCAGTTAGAGTCAGTCCTAGATGAGTCATAGTTTATGTGTCGAAATGTGTGAGGTCAGGTATTGAATAACGAATAAGTTTAAATCAGCAAGTGTTAGGTCGGGCCCTTGGAGTTGACAAAGGGTGTCATAATTGGTCATGTGCGACTTGTAAAGGTCTTTTTCCCAAAAGGTTGAGTACTGTCAGAAAGAAGGAATTTACGTGCCAAAGGTCGAGGAAATTTGTTAGAATAAAGGTCACGTCGATGAATATAACAACCATCATCACCTAATTATGAAGTCAGAAAGGTTAAGAAATCACAACACTCATATCACGTATACTGTGCAACTCTTATCATCTGTACTTTGCACACTTCGAAGTGTACCCGTCGCGCGAGTTTTCTGTGAAAATATTTAGCCTACTTCCAAACTTCTCGTCGCCATGGATTTATCGTCCTCTTCCATTATTCCATCCCTTTCCCATCCAAGTATAAATACCAGTCACCCTGCGTGTTTTTCCTTTATCTTCCGAGTTTGTGTGTTGCATGTGATTTTCCTTGCAAGTCGTGAGTCTTTTGGCTATGGGAAAGTCGATTGCCATCGATTATGTTGTGAGTCTGTTCACTCAAGTTGTCATGTATCCTTCATTTTCAATCATGGTCTGAAGCTCATTGGAGTTTGACAGGTGATAGTTCTTCTCGCATTCAACCTCTCTTCTTGGGAGATCTTTTGTGCCATGCTAAATCTCTTTCCATGTCTAAATTCCCCGTCTCGCTACAAGTATCTCAACGCCTTTCCACGATGGCATAATTTTCTGTCGCGCTTCCCTACTGCGATGAGCCTACTGTTGTCATTTATCACAACATCTATCCTCTTCCGTGTTGAAGGTCTTCATAGCGCCTGGCGGCCATGCAGTGAAATCTTAGAGTTGTTTTTGCTTGTCACACAAAGTTTTGTCACTGCCATTCCGATAGGTATCTGCAAAGTAAATGATTCTCCATTTTTTGTGCAAAGAGGGTGCTCTCGTTCATTACCATGTGCGCGAAACAAATAAACATTTTCATCATGACAACATCCCAAGACGCAAGGAAGAAGGCGTGAAGTGGCTGAGCTGTGAGGCTCAAACCTCAGAACCTGGCATTAATCAATGAAGATATGAATGTCAGGGCATATTTTGAACAGGTCAGGTGTATGTGCTATTGCAATAATATCAAAGGATACAAAACGAAGTTGTATGAAAAGTTCGCTCTCAGGTTTCATGGGTTTCGCACGACCATTGCGGGAATCACATTCTGGGTGATGAAGGAAACTCTCTCAGTCGCGACGAAGATCCCTTCGCGCGGTGAAAGGTGGTCTAAGGGAATGCCTTTAGATTTATTATGCTATGAATACTTTATTAAGCCAAACTACCTGAACGTCAGAATCAGAGCAAGCATTTTGATTCGGTATCTCCGGAAGCCTTTCCAAAAGCTCCTAAAGGTGTTTAGAAGGTATTTCACCTGCAAAAGAAGGTCCAACTGAATATACCCACATCACATTAGGTTGTTGATGCATTTCATAGGGAAAGGGCCTTTGAACTTACCTTCCTTCTTGCATCAGAGCCTATAAAAGATGGGAGACAACGTCCAAGCCAAAGAAGAAATTATTCCATATATCATTGATTAAGTTGTTGATAGTCGAGGAATTGAGACGACTGGAAAAAGCCTTGGATTCATTTATAATTTCAGTCGACATCCCCAGGGACCCCAAAGGAGAATTACCTCTACCCACGGGGGAAACATCATTTCGCAGAGGAGGGGCAAGAATCAAAGAGGCCGCAGGAAAAGGAAAGTCAATAGAAGACCCGTCATCCCAGCAACAAGCATCCCAAAAAATAGGCAAGTCTAGGTTGATCAAGAAGTCCGAGGAGACCCAAGCTCCCAGGGAACCACACACCCAATCTCCTGTTGAGAATTTACTCATGCGCGTTGTTCGACTAGAACTTGTTGAAGGTTATAGCAGGGGAATTAGTGAAAGATGAAGAAGGACAAGCACTAAAAACATGGAGGTTCAGTAGATGTCACAACAACTAAAGAAAGCACAACTCACTATTGCTGAATTGTATCATGAGAACAAAGAGTTGAGAAAGAAGTTGGCAGAAACGACTGTGGAAACGACATCGTTGTAGAGCCGAGAGGGGAACACAAACTGGCTCAAAAGAAAACTCATAGAAGTGCAATATGTAAGCATTCAATTGTGTGAGGAACAAAGGGTTTAAGAGGAAAGAATCATAGAGAACTTCAAAGAATGTGGATTGATCATGGAAAACGTCTATGCAGCTCTTACCAACGCTCAAACAAAGATAAAAGGGAATGCAGTCTTGTGGAGACAAGTGAAGAGTCTGAGAAGATGAAATTGGTATCTTAGGAAAACAATCAGAGTATTAAGATTGCAGGTGAGGGAAGATGCATGATTGACATGACCCCATTTTTGTATTTTTTGAACGTGGCATGAAAATTTTCTCCCCTCGTGTCCTATTTCCTGTCAAGAAACAAGAAGTCCGACAGGCACCCACGCGGTGGATATTTGTCGCGTAGAGGTTTTAGACTCACTTATTGAGAAGGACAAGTGCAGGATAAATGCATGACATTTTTTGAAGGAGATGCGTTATTAATCGACCATCATTTCCACCTGGAGCGCACAAGAAATAACCAACGGACATCCTCCATACCAACTCGCCACATGCATACTACATCTAGTGATTGAGCGACAACAACTAGATCCCATTACACTGGGTGACAGAGTTTCTGACAGTGTGCTCGATCATTCGGGAAACCACTCAAAGGGGAAATGTCGATGCGTCACCTCCTGATGATCGAATCTTACTTATGACTAAACGATCATAACAAATACATTGGTTGTGACATGATTGGGTGCAGTTGGGTTTCCATTTTTAGTAAACTCTATTCGAGAAGTCATTTGGAAGGGAATAACTGAAACCAAAATTCTAGGAGAGGTAGTTTAAGGCATAGAAGCCCAAGGGTCGTTGTTTTCTCTCTATATTGTATCTTTTCAATGTAAGTCGGGTTTGTTGGCAAAGTAGTGTAGACAATAGACCATTGAATGTAATCTTTGAACCCAATTGAAATATAATGCAAAAGTCCAGAGGCTTTGATGAAAGAAAGTTTATACTAGAGAAAACCCTGATCCAGAACCTGTAGCGCTCGTGTCTGATCCCGAAAAATTTCTGTGCAAAGTGAAGGAACATATACCAGACCTATTCTACTACTTGTACAAAAACCTATTTTTACCCAAGGATGGAGTACAAAGCATCGGCGACTTCGACTTCGATACATTGTTTGAGAAAACTCTGTTAAGGTCTAGATCTAAATCCTACTTGGATGAAATAGTCTTCTATGAGAAGAGGTTCCAATCTATGATACCAACTAACCCCCCGCAAACTACCATAATCCCCACTCAGACCATCCAGAAAGATCAAAACCCTCCTATATTTATGGCTTCCAGATTCGCCCCTCTTGCCTTACCAGCCCAACTACATGATTTTCCCCAGAATTGTAATCAGAGGATCAAGCTATATGATGTTGAAGGACACACATCTGCCAAAAATCACTTGGATTGGTTTAATGATTTTGTTGACCTAGAAGAGGTTGATCATGAGGATGCAAAGATAATATTTTTTGTGCAGAGCCTCTCAGGGGAGGTTAGAAAATGGTTCAAGGCCCCTTCAAGTGGCAAGCATCCCTGATTTTGCAACATTTGAAACATCATTTCTTGCCAGATGGGGTGATAAAAAGAATCCTCTGCAATTACTAACTATATATAAAAATATGAAAATATCACCAGATTAAACGATGCAAGAGTTTTCAGCCAGATTCATGAAGGTTTATAACTCAATCCCCACAGAAGTCAAACTACCTCCTAGAGCTTCCCAGCTTTGATACACTGATTCCTTTGATAGTGATTTCGCCTTGCTGCTAAGAGAAATAAGATCTAATAATTTAGGTGCTATGATGAGTGGCATGATTGAAGTCGAAGTAAATCTGATGGCATCAGGAAATATCAAACAAAATTTTGACAAAAATGGGAGGAATCCCCAAGGGGACACGCAATCCTCTACGTCTTGATCGTTATAGGAAAAGTTCAATTTGATGATGAAGACTATGGAGAATCTTATGGAAATGATGTCCATGGAGAACAAGCCTACCACCAGGGACAAAAATGATTTCCATCCTAGAAATCAAAACTTTAGAAGAGCTCCAGTTCCGCAGATCAGGAAAAGGTACCAAAGAGATCAAGATGATCAAAAGATAAGACCTCCTTTCCAAAACAACTACGCAAATGAATACTATGATCAGATGATCCAAGACCAAATGCATTGTTGTGATGATACTAATACATATGTGTTCTTAAAAAAGGGAGAACACGATCAATTCATGGACGTGAATGATGGTTTTATGCTGGAGACTGATGATGCACTATCTTCGGAAACAAAAGAGTTCAGGAACAGATATCACAATGCAATCATGCAATTTAAAAATCAATATAACCTCAGGAGTATGAAGACGCATGCAGAGCCTCCGCAGACAAATCCCACAAAGGAACCCCAAGTTAATAATCCTTCTTCAAGCCAACCAAAGAAAGATAATTTAGTAAGGAAACAAGCGTCAAAGAGGTAAATAAAGATCCCCCCCCTTTGTTCCTTTTAATGAGATAATCAAGAAGGGAGAGTATAGGAACTAGATCATTAAGATGTTAAAGATGGAAGAGGATCCCGACACCTTGAACATCCAAAACGACCACCCCGCCATCTTATTTCGTCCGTGCGTAGAAGAATCTGGTGATACTTATGACGTTCCTTCTTTCTATGTCAGTCTCAAAATTCATGACATGAATTTGCATAATGCCATGTTGGATTTGGGCGCATCACATAATATCATGCCAAAAGTGGTCATGGATGAGTTAGGCCTGAACGTCACCAGACCTTATAAAGATGTTTTCTCTTTCTACTCAAGAAAGGTGAAATGTTTGGGTTTGATCAAAGACTTGGTTTTGTCATTATCTCAAATTCCATCGAAGAATATGGTCATGGACATGGTGGTTTCCAACATTCCCCCAAAATTTGGTATGTTTTTATCCAGATCTTGGGCAGAAAAATTAAAAGGAACCTTGAAGATGGACATGTCTTATGCTACCATCCCTGTCTTTGGCCAAGAAAGGAGACTGTACAAAGAGGTGTTGCTCAAGTACATAGTGAGTAGAAAAACCCAACCGAATAATCATCCTATCTACTCTGTCGACACTGAAGTAGGATCCTCTATTTTTTATAATAACTTGAGTTTCGAAGAGGGGGAGCCAACAACTGGCATGATTGTCGAAAACAAGGCCGCACATTGAGCAGAGGAAATTACAGATCCAAGAAATTGCACGAAAAATGAAATGTGGAATATGAGCTTTGACGGAGCTGTCAGCAGGGAGGGAGCTAGAGATGGTGTGTGGATTAACCCTACCAAAGTGGGTACAAATCTCTTCTCTTACAAGATCGCCTTTGATTGTACAAATAATATGGCCAAATATGAGGCACTGATTTTGGGTTTGAGAAGTTTAAAGGAATCATGCACTAAAAGGATAGAGGTGCATGGAGATTATGAGCTCATAAAAAATTAGGTAAAGTGTATATACCAGTCCAAGAATCCCAGACTAAGAGAGTATAGAAATCTAGTGTTGGATATCCTTGAAAATTTTACAAAGTACAATTTGTCAGTGATCCCTAGGGGGAAAAATCAAATTGCATATGCCCTGACCACCTCAGTTTCGGTGTTTAAAATTCCATTTTTTCCCAATAGGAAGTATGAAATTGAAGTCAAACATAGGCCTACAGTACCTGATAACATCAAGTATTGGCAAGTGTTTGAAGATGACAAACAGGTAGAGAGGTTCCTCCAAATGAGCGACGAGTTCGCTAACGTGAATATTGATGATGAGTGTTGTTGTGAAGAGGATGAAGACACAACTGTGCGTAGTAACGATGACCCCTTTCAGAACTAGATAGATGGAAGGGATATAGTGCATCTAGAAAACAACATTATCCCCAAAGGTTTGGTCCCATTAGAGAAGTTTTTCGATGAAAATGATGTAGCCAGAAATCCTAGAATCACTGCGAATGATGAAGATACTGAGAATTGTAACATCAATACTCAAGAGGATCCTAATATAATCAGGCTATAAAAAACACTCAGTCTGGAAATCAAATAGAGGTATATCAGCCTTATGAAAGATTTCCTTGACATTTTTGCATGGAGTTATGAAGACTTGAAGGTCTATGACACTGGAGTAATTCAACATGTAATCCCCATCAAGGAAGATAAAAAACCTTTCAATAAAAATTTGAGACGAATCAACCCTCTCCTGTTGTTGTTGATTGAAAAGGAGGTAAAGAAACTATTTGATGCCAAAATTATTGTGTCTTTGAGATTTCAAAGTGGGTGACTAACCTTGTTCCTATAAGGAATAAGAGAGGATAAATAAGGTTATGTGTGGACTTTCGAAATCTGAACAAAGTGTCCCTCAAAGATAACTACCTGCCTTTCACTCCATCGTGGCGGGTTTAGCTATAGGAGGGGTCACTGCATTCTCTAGGTGCCAATTCAACTCGGCCTTTTCTGATCCCAATGGAGCATTAATGAAAATTGAGCAGGTAGATGAAACCTCCGCTCAAGCCATGAATGGAAGGTATGGGAGATCTAGAGTGTTTAATTCTGTGGTACCCCTGTGTGTAGGCTTTCTTGTAGAGGCCATGCCGATCTGAGACCCCTCTGATAGAAGAGCCTGCGCACACTAGTTTGGAATTTAATGGCTCAACTACCCTCCTTCTGCCAAGGGGGCGAATTGATCTGAGTATATATACTCAGTTTTTGTATTTTGAAAGGGTCTTTGGTTGAGAAAAGCTCCCATTTTGTAATATATTTTAACACCAGAGCTGTTCTCTGGTTATGTAATCGATTTGAGACTGTCAGATTAATAGAATTCAATTTCTTTCCATCTCTTTGTAAAAACTGTGTTAAAACACTCGGAATTGGAGGATCCATTCAAGGGTCGTAATGTTGTAGGATGATGTAGGCTTGATCATTGCAATGTTTTCACCGGTTTTATGCAGTTTCATGTGTTATCTTTTCCCTCTTACACTGAGTAGCTCATAATTGGAGGATCCAGTCGAGATGTTACAGTAGCATGGTGATGTAGGTTTGATCACTGTGTTGCTGCAACTATGTCAACAAGGCACATCTCAGTGTCTTCATTTTTCCTCTATGAGCTGCTGGAAGGCCTGATGCCCAAAGAAGTCTCATTCACCTTTCTCATAAGTCTTCCCTCTACTCGCTTTAACTCAATTTCCTGACTGAAGTTAGTTGTGGCCCTCACTTCCCTGTACATTTCCTGTCCAGTCCTATGTTGAAACATCATTCAAGATCTGAGTCTGCGCCCATTTGATCACCAACCATTTAAACCAACAACCTGTGACATATAAAACTGATGGGTATCAGGCTTTCCATCGATCAGAAAAGCGAGGCTTATTCTCATTTTTGTTGATGATTTCTCACATTTTAATTGGATCTACTTTCTCAGGAAAAAATATGAGGTCTTTCAACACCTCAAATATTTCAAAGCCCTGGTTGAGACACAGTCCAGAAAGACAATCAAGGTCCTATGAACAGATAACAGAGGAGAGTATGTAAATCATGAGATCCATAATATTTTCCATGAGGTAGGGATTCGATTGTAGCACACAGTTCCCTATACTTCACAGCAAAACAAAGTTACCGAGCAGAAAAACAGATCTCTAAAGGAGATGGCATCTTGCATGTTGCATGCAAAGTCACTACCACATAGACTATGGGCCGAAGAACTTAATTGTGCATACATCCAAAACAAATATCCCCATAGATATTTCAAGGATAAGACCCCCTATGAGGCTTGGAGCAGCCTCAAACCGGAAGTGACCCACTTTCACATTTTTTGTTCACGTGCATGGGCCCGAATTCCCTCTAAAAAGAGGAAGGCACTTGATCCATAGAGAACTGAGTGCATTTTTGTTAGATACCCTGATGGTGTGAAGGGATATTGACTTATTGATATTTCCTTGGACTGACTCATTATTGAGCATAATGTCCAATTTGAGGAATGTGTCTCACATGCACCTCATTAGTCACATGCAGACACCTTCATTCTTCCACCTGTACGAGATTATGAGCATGCACATGATGAATCTTCTTCAAACGAGAGTTTTTATTCAGAGGACTCAGATGATTAAGATTCAGAGTCAATACAGTGAGATGTAGACTCAGAGAATCCAGACGCAGTTGCAGAGCCAGAGCAGAGGCTCAAGTGGGAACAGACTACTCTTCAGGATGCAGGGGATCTCGTCGGTGATCCAACTGATACTAGGAGTACTCGATCTGATTTTGAGGAGCTTCCTGTTGCACTCATTGCCACTAAACCATTTCCCTCCAGGAATATTTTCTTGGGTCAGTCTTCAGATCCACAGTCTTATGGTGAGGCTGCTGGAAATTCCTTTTGGGAATCTGCCATGCAGGAGGAGTACAACTCCCTCTTCGAGAACCAGACTTGGGATATGGTTCCCCTTCCTTCTGGGAGGAAACTTGTTAGATGCAGATGGGTCTACAGGACCAAGAGTGCAGTGGATGGACAGATCAGCAGATACAAAGCTAGGCTTGCTACCAAAGGCTTTCAACAATTTCATGGTATTGACTATGATGAGACCTTTACTCCAGTAGAGAAAATGGATTCCATTTGATTGACACTTTCCATTGCGGAAACCAAGGGATGGGAAGTTCATTAGATGGACATGAAGAATTCATTTATTCACGGTGATCTCTCTGAGGAGATATACATGGATCAAACCCAGGGATATATGCAGGACTCATCTTTGGTTTGTCGACTGAAGAAGTCACCTTATGGCGTAAAGCAGGCTCCAAGGGCATGGTATGCCAATATGAACTCCTACCTGTTGTCACAGAACTTTTTACTTTGTAAATCAGAAATGAATGTCTATATGTTTAGGATGGTTGATTCACTTCTACTTATAGTTATGTATGTCGATGATTTGTTGATCACCGAGTGCTCGACTTCAGCAATTGATGCAATCAAGAGGATTCTACATGACAGGCTTTTGATGATGGACATGGGTCCTCTACACTTCTTCCTTGGACTCGATATCAGTCAGGATGCATCAGGAATCAAACTATCTCAATCCAAGTATGCACGAGATCTCCTTGAGATATTTCACATGACAGACTGCAAGTCTGCTCTGAATCCTTTCCTATCAGGAGTCAAACTTGAGGATGGAGGGGAGACTCCACTAGTTGACATCACACTGTACAGACAACTAGTGGGGAGCTTGTTGTATCTCACACACTCTAGACCAGACCTCTCATATGCAGTTGGCACAGTTTTTAGGTTCATGCAGGAGCCACATGATCTACATTGGAAAACTACAAAGTGTATCCTTCGATATGTTCAGGGCACCATCACCTTTGGGATTCATTATGAAACATACTCTACATTAGATCTCATTGGGTTTACTGATTCCGACTGGGCTGGCGATAGCGCTGATCACAATTCCACATCTGGTTACTCACTCAGTCTTGGTTCTGGGCCCATCTGTTGGTCGAGCAAGAAGCAAGCTTCCATTGCTCTATATTTAGCCGAGGCAGAGTACAGAGGGGTAGTTAACATAACCATTCAGGCTATGTGGCTACAACATTTTCTCACTGAGTTGGGCTTTCAGTTTCATCGGTCTATCATCATCTGGTGTGACAACCAGAACACTCTGAAGTTCTGCAGAGATCCAGTTCAAAGGCAGCGTACTAAGCACATCGAGATCCACATGAACTACATCTGGGACTTAGTACATGAGGGGATCATCCACTTACAGTTTTGCCCTTCAGCATAACAGACAACATACATCTTCACCAAGACCTTCACTGAGTAGAAGTTCCATTCTCTACGAAGTCATCTTTGAGTGAAGGACACAGTTGCCTAGCAACTGTAGTTCTTCTTTTTACATACAATGTACCTTGAGGGGGGGGTTTTCCCATGAGATTTTCCCTCTTTCCTCACTTTATTTTCAGTGTATCTTTTGTATTTGGGTACCTAACATGGCCTCATTGTCGAGACCCATTCTTTATTTTCACCATAGTGATATTCAGGGGGGGTGTTGGAGTTACTTCACACACACCTAGGATTTATTTTTCCTAAGTTTTTTCCTTGTTTATTAGTCATAATTAGTCATTATCCAATCTCCTATATTTTAGGGCAGAATATTCCACCTGGAGAATATTCTCTTTCAGTTGACACTTCATTTTGACTAGTTGAGTTGAGTTTAGATGTTGCATTGGTTTTATCACCATGCAACATTGGGATCATCACCATCCTAATTCGAACTTGACTTAGTATCATCACCAAAATAGTGCATTAGCCTTGATTCCCTAAGTTAACTCCTCACTACTCTCTGTTCAGTCAGTTAACTAAAGACTAGTTGACTAGTTAACTCAACTAGGTGGCAGTTCACTCCCGTAATTTCTCGAGAGACTAGACTAGGTGGAATTTCACTCCCGTAACTATTGGTGTGTGTCCATATCACTCTAGACCATCACTATGGTGCATTGGTTCGCCTCCAATGCACACTCATTGAGCAGAGTATATCATGTGTAAATTATTCATTATTCATCACGGTTAATCCGAATTCTTTCATTCTTTCTCTCCTTCTTCTTATTTCTCAATTCTCTCTGCAAATGTGTGTATTATTGCTTATCTAGATCTATTCTCTACAGTTTCAACACATTTACACTCCCCAATAAGGTATGATATCATAGAAAAACAAGCGTATGCCTTGGTGATGTTGAAAAGTCAACAAGAACTGTGTGTCTAATTTATTTTTCCCTTAAATAAATTGGACAATAAATATTAATCTATTATCTCATAATTACTTGAAAATAGTTAATTGAAATGGAAAATCAGTTAGCTATAGGAAATTTGAGTTCAAAGGTTAATTGGTGGGACATGGAAGTCGAATTAGTTGTAACTAAGTGACTTGAAGTTGTAACAGAGTTATAAGTGTAGTTATGTGAGTTGTGAAGTAGTTTAACTCAGTTAAGTGAGTTAAGCTCAGTTATACTAGTTGTAATTGAACTTACACTAGTGAGAGTTCAGTGAATTAATTATTAATTAATTCACAATCAGTGATCCCACATGCAACTGAATATTTACCATTGGTAACTACATGCATGCCAGATCCAGTGGAGACCCAGTTGAGATAACAGGTGAAAGGGACAGTTTGGCTATCAGTTGTGATTTGAGTGAAGTGCACTCATGCAATCACACACATAGTGGATGTGGCCATGAGAAATGCACAACCTAGGCAAGAGGAGTTCGAATCATTTGCAGGTTTTCCATCAACAGGGATTGCACAGAGGAGGCAGGTTGTCTGGAGGTAGTAAATTGGCACATGAATTTGTCAATTTTTGTATGACAATGTGAGACGATTGTATATTGTACCGAGAGCTCTTGGATTAGGGTTTTTTATGATATTGTTTCATGATCCATTATATATACATAATATGTGATAGTGGGGTTTTTAGCTTTATGCTTTCCTGGTAAAACATTTGTGTTATGTGTGAATGATCTTTCTTCTTGATATTGCAATTGGCGATCGTGTTTTAAATTCCACAAGAATATTTGTAGAAGCAATTATGTATTTAACAGTGGCATATAATTGTTAGATCAGGATAATCCAGACAATACATAATTTGTATTAAAATTTCTACATGGTATCAGAGCATAGAAGATTATAGAAGCTGAGTTTGTGATTGGATAGAATTCGAATTTGCAAAAATACTTTATTGGTGCTATAGCTAATTCAAGATCGAAATGGATTTCAATGGCTTGAGGTTAGAGTATGCACTCAAGGGAAACTTGAACTACATTTCTTGGAAGGACAGGATGGAGGTAGTACTCGAAGACAATGGCTTGAAGGATTTCATTGACAAAGATGTTCCTAAGCCAGATGTTGCAGACGCTACAAATCCTGATGCATGGAAAAAGAAAGTGGCAAAGGCGAGGATGATTCTATTGGAGGGAGTATGAGACCACATTTTCTCAAGCCTCCATGGGAAATCCACACCACATGCAATGTGGAATACTTTGACGGATCTATTCCAAAACAACAACGACCATAGGAAATTAGCGCTCAAAGATAAACTCAGGAAGATCAAGATGGAGAAGGGCGAATCCATCCCAAAATATTTCACGAAGTTTGTCCAATGTCGGGATGAGCTGGGGAGTGTGGGAATAACAGTCGTTGATGATGATTTGATGAGCTTGGCACTCCTAGGACTTCCCAAGAGTTGGCATAGTTATCAAGACTCTGTCAATGGAAGGGAAAAATTGCCAAATTGGGAACGATTATGGTCAGATCTAGTGCAGAAGGAGTTTAGGCAGAACACTAGAGATGGATCTTCATCAAAGCATGATGATGAAGAGGATTGTGATTTGGATTCCAAGGCAAGAAAAGGGAAGGGGAAGAAATTCCATTCAAAATCCGAGTCTAAAGGCAAGAAGTTGGATTTGTCCAAAGTGAAGTGTTTTTACTATCACGAACATGGGCATCTTGCTACTAACTGTCCGCAGAAGAAGAAGAACAAGAAGGATGTTGGAGTTGTAGGTGGTGAGGCCCTTCCCTCGCAATTTGAAATTGACTTCTCCTTTATCGCATGCATGACATCAAGTGCATTAGGATCAATGTGGTATTTGGATAGTGGGGCTTCCTTCCACATGACGAGAGATAAGGATCTTTTCAGTGACTTGGAGGAGAAATATCTCCAAATGCATATTTTTGTTACAGGGGCAGACCCGGGGTTCAATGCTAAAACAACGCACCAAAAAAACCCTAACTATCAGCCCTTTCAGCAACACTTGTGAAGTAGATGAAGTCTTAACCGAGGTAGAGGCAGGGGTGGTTGCAAGACTCATGTGTCTGCAACCTTAGCTGGGACACAAATCTGTGATTATACAACTTAATAAAGAACTTAGCACCGTCAGTTCCACAATATTCAATCAATAACCAATTCGTTGATAAAACAGAGCTTCGCAGCATTTACAATGATCTAGCGTATTCAAGCACTTAGCATAGGTAAAATAGATCAGATCTGGTAGATCAAACACTAAGCATATTCATATATATCAGATATAACATTCTACACATCATTAGCACTAATCATAAGTAGATCTATCTAATCCTCTCAAGCACTTAGAAAGAGGAGACATAAACACATTAAGACAAGCACGAAGCAAAACAACACAATGTTTACGTGGTTCACCCCCACCCTGGAGATACGTCCACCAACTCTTATTCTTTATTAGTTTCTTCAATAGGTTACAAGCAAAGAGCCTCAAAACCCTTACTCCACACAGGACAAAAGATCTGCGCAGCTCATTGGATCCTTCTTCCTTGCATTATAGCACAAATCCTTCCACCGTCTGTTACAACCACTTGCACTTAGCTCTGCAAGTCTCTTACAATCATGCACAAAGCACTTACAAACCTTACTTGCACTTAGCACACATCACATAGATTCCCCTCTATCATAGATGCCTAGATATCTATTTATACATTACAAAATAGGCCTAAGCATGGGTAAAACCCATGGGCTGACATCCCAATCCCATTACATATTCCCAAAAACCCAAAAAGGACCCAAAATGGGCCAAGATCGCGTGATCTCTGCTCCATATTACGTTCCTCCTTCTATAGGTTGTCGAAGTCCAAAATAGGTCAAAATGACCAAGATTCTCCCAAAACTTGGTCAAGGGCCAACATGCCCCCAACACTCCCCTTTGACTCGTCCTGAGTCACTCTGGTCTGACTAGTTCTGCCTCAAATGCCTTGAGATTGCCTCGAGATGCTTCGACCTGTTGTTGTGATACAACCTCTTTCTTGGTGAATTCTTGGATCATTGCGTCATTCATTGGTCCTTCTAGGTGTTTTTCTGTTGTGATGACAACCTGTTCTAGCTCCGCTCCTCATCTTTCAACCTCTGTGAACAGTTGGTATGCCTTCTCTTGCACTGGTTGAAGTCGTTGAGTGACTTCCATCACTTTTCTTTGAATCGTATGGATCTTTTGCTGGGTGGTACGTTTCTCTTGAGACTGCTTCATTCTTTCTATGGGCGACGGGGCCTTCAGCTATGCCTGTAGCGTGTCTGCGTGCTGCTTTTCTTCTTTGAGCTACGACTCCAATGCCTGTAACTCTAGATTCTCGTATGTCTGGGTGATACGTTTACTCAGCTGCTTTCATTCCAAGGCAAGAGATTTTAATCTGTCAATTGCGCTGCGAGCAGTTGCTTCCCTTTGATGTCTTACATCTTGAGGAGTCTTTGGCACAGTGCGAAGCTCCAAGTCTTCTATGTGCTACTGGAGATGCTAGATCACTTATTCAAGTTGTGCCACCTGCTGTGGAACTCATTCTTTGGTATTTACTTCTATGACTTTCATAGAGCGAAGTGCTCTGTGAACCCCTTCCTTTACTTCGATTTGCTCTGCGAGCAACTGTTCCTTGATTTTCTCAATTTGTGATTTTTCTTCATCCCACTTTGCTTGCATAGAAATATTTTCCCGTTCTACAGTACTGCGTTGTTCTACAAGGTCACCTTGTACTTGTGCCAAATCCTGGGTAGCTCGTGTTGTTTCTTCCTAAGTTCATCGAAGGTGAGCTTTGACTGTGTCAGTGATTCGATGGAGTTGAGCTGGCTCATCTCCCATTTCTGGTGTTCCTGCTGACAGAGGCGTAGTGGAGACTACGTGGCTGGACTGTAATACCTGCTGCACTCCTTGGAGCTCGTTCTTAATCCAATTGAACACCTCCTCCTGCTTAGCCTCTTGATTTTATGCTATCTCTAGTGAAGCATCATTTAGGGCATCTACGATGAAATTGAAGTCATCTGTGGCAAGGACAGTCTGGAACTTGGTCATGGTTGATTTTACTTTCTTCTGGGATGAAGGCTTCAGGGGGGAAACCTTTCTTTTCTTCGAGGGATCCTCCTACTCTCTAGGCGGTGTGCCCTCACCTTATTTTTCTCGACCTCAGTTCCATCTACCTCTTCTCCATTACCTCCTTGCTCTGGTGAGATGGACGCAGTCTTTACTGAGGTACTGTCTATATCTTGAATCTCTTCAGTCTTCTCTGTCTTGCTCGGTCCGGGTGTATCTTGCGCAGTTTTTGGACTGTCTATATCTAATATCTTTGTAGGATCTGCTAGAATGAGGAGGTCCGCCAACCAGTCCTTGGAGATCTCCTCCAAGTCTTCCTCCATTAGCTTGTAGTAGGACTGAAGTTTTTTCTTGTGCCCATTAGCACGCGCTGTGATATAAATGAAATGGCGATCCATGCTGAAATTCATCAAAGGCCGAAACCTGTGGAGAGTATTTGGATTCATGCGAGGCTCTGATTGTATAGCTAGCTTCAACTGGTTGTAATATGTGTGAAATACAACATTGGATTGCCACTGTTTATTCATGTTGGTTGAATACCACAGTGTGCTGAACTTCGCAACCAATGGTTCAAAGGGTTCTATGTCCGGGAAGGTCGCACCTTCCGACATTTCCTAGGCGACAAAAGCGATCAGGATCAATAGCTAGCTGAAGTGGAATTCGTATCCTTGATATTTCTCTTCTCTGTAGTTGATTTCTAGTTGGTTTACCAAGTACTTCGCCCAATTCATTTGAAGTCCATCTGCGCACTTCCCTGCAAGGTCGACTATGAAACCAATGACTTGGGTGGGTCAATTCTTGTGTACTAACTTCCCTGCGATTAATTGACATGTGAGGTGCACTGCACCACTTTGGATAGAGGCTACCTTGTAGCCTTGCGTGCCCTTCTTGACATCTCCATAAGTGTCTTTGATCTTCTGGGCGAGAGCGCGATCCGTGATCTTTCTAGGGTAGAAATCCTGTGGGTCAGGGCCTTGCATACTCAAGCCCGTGATCCGATTTATAAATGTTGGATCCACTATTATGTGACCATTTAACCATAGATAACCTCCATGGTAACAAGACAACAAAAATTTGACACATGCATTCACCTCCTGGTGTCGTTCAAAGTGCGGAATCTTCATAGCGTTTAGCAGGGTGGACTGCGTGAGGTTCTGGGTCTATGACTGAGGGAAAATGTTAGAATTATTTCCCTTTGTTTTGGTCAGGTACTTATGTGGAGCGAGCATGTTATAGAACTTTCTGTTGCCGAGGTTGAAGTCGCTAAACTTCAACGCTGCAATCTTTTCTTGATCTACGTGAACTGTGCATATCCCCTTCGGGAGGTACGCAATGACCAAGGGGTACTCAAAGTCTCTAGGTACACTGTCGCGGTTTACAACACTGCTCAAGGGTGGTATATAAGTGGGTACTATGCTCAAAATCAACTTAGTGTTCATGAGGTCATCCCTGTGTTTAGTTCGCTTTTCATCTACTGGTTGGGATGGTCTGACTCGAGCAGTGGACATAGTGGTTGGTGTTAGGACCCTGAAATGCCCTTTTTCACTACACCTTTTGATCATTCAACCCTCTCATTTCCTAAGCTAAATGACTACTATAATGAGCACTAAGACCCTTTTTCCCAAGGTACGAACTATTCATCTTGATTTTATGTTTTCATTTACTTAGCATGTTTGATTGAATACGATCACATATTTTACCCAAGAAATAATTCAACTAATGATCAAAATGATAGAACAACCCACTTCAAGAACCGGGTCGTTGCTGTCACAACTATGCGCAATTCTTGGGATCTGTTATAGGATTGTTGCAATGGATGCCCATCAATCCTGGAAGTTGTTACAGGACTTCTGCAACAAACGACCATCAATCCTGGAAGCTGTTACACAGCTACTACGTCAGAATCCTGTTAATCTCAGAAGCTGTTACAACAGATGCCACCAGTCCTGTTGTGATATGACTGTTGCAACACTTGTTGATTAGAATGCTGGCTCATGATGTTGATGAAGGAGAATTCAAGATTTGGTATTTATGATATCTAACGAACAACCTGAGAATCAGGGATTCTCAGGACTGCTCTGTTTCTAAACACTGATTGACTCTGACTTTAAATAACAAATCTTTTGTAATGTAAAGGTTGTTAGTCTTTTGGCTTGAACTGAAGAAAGGAACGATTATTGTACTCAAACATCTTTTTGGCAATTGAATGAAGAACTGGATTGAATTTCTTTAGCATATTGTGATCTATCTCTTTGAGTGGATTCAGTGAGAAGGAAAGGGACCACCTTCTTCACTGATTCCCCTCTATTTCGAATTCTAGATTTAGTTGTTTTCATTGCAATTGGTTTAACTATTAGATGTTTCTGAATGTAAATGTTGTTACAATTTAGTCCCTTCCTGATAAATGCGCATAAATTTGTCTCATGAGAATTAGAAGTCAGTTGCTGAGCATGGCTGGAGAGTTACTTTTCCTTTTTCTGCATTGAGTTTAAATCTTGTTCTGGAGAATTAAAAGTGTGAATTAGCTTCTTGCAATAAGTAGATTTCCCTTCAGCAATAGCATAGAATTTCTTCCTGCAAAAGTAAATTAGAAAGTTAGATTAAGGTAGGCAATTCATGGTTTTTGTATATTCATCAGTTTAGATTGCAAATATGATTTTAAGTCTGTAGCACTCCAGCTGTATCAGCACAATTGTGTCAACAATATTGTTTGTCTGTTTTTGTTAGAAGAACTTCCCTACTGCAATTAGATTAGAGATGCTTCCATAATCTAGCATAGACTGTGCAAAATTATCTTGAAATAACATACTTCCCTAGGTTGACAATTTATATTGAACACTTTGATTTTCCATTTAATTAGACAATTAAAGTGCCCAACATTTTGGCGCCGTTGCCGGGGAATATAATTGTAGATTTTGGTAAGCAGACTAGTTTTTTTTTTTAGGAATGAATAGTCTGCATGAATAACCAAACGTGAGAATGAACCCCCCAAAATACTAACATTGCAGGCACCAAAGGACATGGAGGAAGAAATCCTAACATACTGGGAAGATAGAACATTGTTGAAAAGATTATAGCCCGAGCAGATTCTTCTTCAGGATCCATTTTTCTCCCTACCAATCCTCCAAGAGGACATGATCCACAGTCAGCAGAAATACCCCCTCTTGAAACATTGTTCTCATCAAGGGTTGAAGCTGAACTTGTAGCTGAAAGAGAAGATGAAGATTTGTCACCAACAAATCAGCAAGCAACACTGGAGAACATAGAGGATCAAGGTAGTATAGCCTCAAACTGAGAAAATCTAGAAGAAGCTATTATCAGATCAACGGTTGGATAGTCACTAAGGAAGAGTGGGACGATGTTCATATTGAGTTGAACCAGAGAGAACATATGGAGAATCTAGAGGATAATGAAGAAGAGCTATACCAAGAGAATCCATAGAACAACGAGGATTAGGTAAACAATGAAAACACTATCTCTACCCTGGTTTTCCCTATTTCTGATGTTCCCACACGAGGGATAGCTCCTATGAAAAACATACCTCTCTTGGCTCTCCCAAATTTTCATGGATTATCTACTGAAGATCCGGATGAGTTTCTGTTTGAATTTGACATTTTGTGTAGAAGCTATGACTACACTACCACTGCGCAGAAGCTCAAACTGTTTCCAGCCACATTAAAAGGAAATGCGTTAAGATGGTTCATGAACCTTGGAGGGGAAAACATTTCAAAATGGATACAAATGAGGTAGCTTTTCCTGCACAAATACCAAGACTACTGTCAAACAAGGGAACACAGATAAGAGTTGTTCAAAATGTCACAGAAGGAGGATGAGACCCTTGAAGACTTTGTGGAGCGACTCCAATACAATCTACAACGGTCTCACCATCCGGATGTGAGTAAGGACATTCTGAAAACCATTTTGCTAAAAGGAGTTAGAGAAGATTTCTTAGATATGTTGAATATGCTTGGTAAAGGAGATATATCTAAGGAATCCTATGAGGATATTGTAGACCTCTACAAAATATGTTCTTGAGGATCTACAAGGAATAAGTCAGCTACCAAGGATACTACTTTTTCAAGGGTACAAAAATCAGCAAATGGAGGAGCAACAAGAGCAGAAATAGGTAATTTATTAGAAAGTTTCAAAACAGATATGATTAACTCTTTTTCCTCACAAATGGATACTTTGCAGGTCAAATAGAAACAACCAGAACTAGAGCAAGTATTATGCATTTTATGTCCAAAATGCAGGAATAAACACCCACCAAGGGAGTGCCCACTGAACAGTGTCCAGGTATGCCTTATTTGTGAATTAGACCATCCCACTGACCAATGTCCTTCTCTACCAGGGGTAAAAGCATCAATGAAGGAAACTAATGAGGAAGCAAATGTTGTCTATCTAATCACACAAAGAAGACAATGGCATCCAAGAGGTCAAGGTATGAGTTCTCAATTCTCTCCTCTAGCATTTAATTATTGGAACAATCAACTACCATATGGCCAGTCGAATGATCCCTCTCCAAATCAAATGCCACCCTCTTATCAGGATCCCAATACATGGTTACCTCTGCCCCAAAAATCAAATCACTATGGGCAATGGAACCCATATGGGAGAGGTCCTCAACAACAACTCAGTTATCCAAGCCAACACCAACCAAACTTCTTTCAACAATAGTTCCAACCTCCATACCAGCAGCAATAGCTGCAATTGCCTCCCAATAACTCACCAAAAAATCCTCCCTTACGACCTCATATGCCTGTGCAACCTAACCTAAACCCAAATAATAAGGCCATTCAGAACATAGACATACTTAATGTGCCAGCCTTATCTATTACTCCTATGCCCTGTGATGAAATACATTTAAGATCAGGGAGAATAGTTGAGCCAATAGTTGAATATGCTCCATCTTCAGAATCAGATAAGGAATCAGGGGAGAAACCATCTACTGATACAGAAGAAATTGACCAACCTATTCTAGAATCAATAGACCCACCATTCCATGAAAGACTGAAAATTGTCAAGCCTGTGGAATTACCATCTTTCAATCTCCTTGGAGAATTGCAAAATCTTCATGTTAATATTCCACTACTGCAAGCAATAAGGGATGTCTCTATTTATGCCAAGACTGTGTGGGATCTCTGTATCAGAAAACCTGGATGAAAACCTAAAGATCCCCTCACAGTGCATGTAGTGGGGGATTTGTCTGAGCTAATGCTAGGAAAAACTCCACCTATTAAATATGGCGACCCAGGAAACCCTACTGTCATAGTTAAAATCAAACGGACATCTATTCAGCATGTATTAGTTGATTTAGGGGCAGCAATTAACATCATGAAAATAGAAACTATGCAGTTGCTGCAACTCAGAATGAAAATCCGACCTACTCCTACTGTTATAGAATTAGCTGATCGCTCTACCATCAGACCAGAAGGAGTAATCGATGACTTAGTTATTTCAGTAGATTCATGGGAGTATCCTGCTGATTTTGTCGTGTTGCAGCCCAAATCCAGTCTGGGAGGCCATCCTCTAATTCTGGGATGACCATGGTTAGCCACAACTGACACCTTCATAGATTTTCGATCTGATTCTATGACCATCTCTGATGGTTATGATACAAAAAAACTTACCCAGTGTAGAACCTGAAAACTCTCTATGGATGGACACTGAGGCTGAAAGTGCTCTACCTGTGCTAACTGTTTGAAAGGCCCTAAGTTTCAAGGATGAGATAGAGGATGAGTTAATCGACTATTTTATTTGTGACCCCTCTGTTGTTACACAGCACACGCACGACCAATTGACCAGAGTCTTTGACCCTATGACCCCGAAAGAAATGAACTCAGAAACTACTGACAATCAGAGTGATTCAGCTATAACAACAGTCGTTGTAACAGAAAACATTGTAACAATATATGATGAAACAGTAACAGCCAAATTGTTTCCTAAAATCAGTTCCAAGAGCGTCGTTGTGGAAATCAAACCTGGAAAAACCTTGAACATCAATCTCGATCTCTCCAGCGCTGAAACTCGCAGACTGATGAATTTACTGATTGAACATAAAGAAGCATTTGCATGGGATTACATGGATATGAAATGCATCCCCTATGAGATATGCACCCACCATATATACATCAAAGAAGAATGCTGACCCATTTGCCAACCGCAAAGGAGGATGAACCCAAAACTTAAAGAAATTGTTAAAGAAGAACTTCAGAAACTTCTCAACGTCGGATTCATCTATCCTATATCGGACAGTGGGTGGGTATCTCCATTGGTTATTGTGCCTAAAAATAATGGTAAGTGGAGAGTGTGTGTGGACTATCAAGCCCTGAATAAGGCAACGCAGAAGGATCATTTTCCTCTGCCATTTATTGATCAGGTTTTAGATAACTTAGCCGGAAAGAAATATTTTTCTTTCCTAGATGGATTCAGTGGCTATAACCAGATACAAATTACCCCATAGGACCAAGATAAGACCACCTTTACCAGCCCTTGGGGAACATTTTCTTACAAGGTTCTCCCATTTGGCTTGTGTAATGCACCAGACACTTTCCAGAGAGTTGTGATTGGTATTTTCTCTGATATGGTGAATGATTGTATGGAAATATTCATGGATGACTTTACTCCTTATGGGACTGATTTCGAAGACGCTTTGTCTAATCTGTAGAAAGTGCTCAAAATATGTAAACAGTATGATCTCTATTTAAGTACAGAAAAGTGCCATATGATGATGAGTGAAGGGGTAGTGCTAGGACACTTCATCTCTTATGCAGGGATTCAGGTAGATCCAGCCAAAATCCAGGTAATTTTGGACATTCCAACTCCATCAACTCAGAAAGAGGTAAGAATTTTTTTAGGACATGTTGGGTATTACAAGAGATTCATAAAAATAAATTCTAAACTTGCCTCTCCATTGTTTTTCCTACTAACAAAAGATGTTAACTTTCGTTGGACTGACGACAATGAATTGTCTTTTGCAGACCTTAAACAGAGATTGTCTATAGCTCCCATATTGAGAGGGCCCAATTGGGCTCTTCCTTTTCACATTTCTTCAGATGCCTCATACACTGCAATTGGTACAGTACTAGGGAAATAGGAGGACAAAGAACCCTATGCTATCTACTATATCAGCAAGAACATGGCTCCTGCTAAGTTAAATTACACAGTTACTGAAAGAGAATTCCTGGCAGTAGTATATGCAATCTATAAATTCAGGCATTATGTAACTGCTTACCCAACTTTTATTCATATTGATCATACAACCATAAAATATCTAATGAATAAACCTATTACTAATGCCAGAGTGACAAGATGGTTGTTACTACTGCAAGAATTTGAAATCACTATAGTTGATAGACCAGGAAAATAAAATGTGGTTGCTGATTTTCTCTCGAGATTACATATAAATGATGATAATTCACCTGTAGATGATTCCTTTCCTGATGAACATTTTTTTGTCGTATCTACTCACTCACCCTTGTATGAAGGCATTGCTAATTATCTGGTTGCAGGGAAGGTACCTCCCCATCTATCTCCTATGGAAAGAAGGAAAATTATTCAAAAGAGTGTCAGGTACAGTTGGATAGGAGGATACCTCTTCTACACAGGGCTGGACCAAGAAATCAGGAGATGTGTGAGGGATGATGAGGTTTATGATCTGCTGAAAGCCTGCCATGATGGCCCTTTTGGGGGTCATTTTGCTGCAAAAAGGACCAGGCATAAAATTTTAAGGATGGGCTATTACTGGCCCGACATATTTCAAGATGCCAAGAATTATGTCCAAGATTGTGACAGTTGCCAACACATGGGTCAGCCAACTCACAGGGATGAGATGCCACTCTAGCCTTAGGTAGTGTTAGAACCTTTTGAAAGATGGGCAATGGATTTTGTAGGACCCATTCATCCACCTTCCAATCAGAAAGTTTATATATTGGTCTGTACAAACTACATGACCAAGTGGGTGGAGGCAAAAGCACTTATCAGAGCGTCAGAAGAGGTTGTTTTAGCATTCTTGTTTGAAAATATATTTGTTAGGTTTGGCGTTCCTAGAGAACTGGTCATTGATGGAGGACCCCCTTTCACATCACATAAATTTGAAGCTCTACTCAGTAAATATCATGTTTTACATAGAATAGCTTCTCCATACCATCCACAAGGTAATGGCCAAGTGGAAAGCACCAACAAAGTTATTGAAGCCATTCTTACTAAAACAGTGAGATAAAATCGTAAGGACTGGTATGACAGACTGCATGAAGCTCTATGGGCTTACCGAACTACTTGGAGGAGCACGTCTGGTTTTTCTCACGAGCTGGTATATGGAAAAAGCCTTGTTTTTCCCATTGAATTCGAAATCAAAACCTTAAGAACTGCATCAGCAGTGAATCTCGACTTGACTATGGCACAGAAAGCCAAACTGCAGCAGCTCAATGAGCTTGATGAAAAGCATTTGGACGCAATCCATCAAACCACAGTGATTCAACAACAGAGAATAAAATGGCATGACCGAATCATTAAGAAGAAATTATTCTAGAAAGGAGATTGGGCTCTGTTTTATGATTCACACTTTAAGGAATTTCAAGGTAAGCTGCGTACACGATGGATAGGGCCTTATGAGGTAGACACAGTTTTTCCCAATGGGATAGTCCAGTTGATTACTATTGATGGATCCAATACACACTTACATGAAAATGGTCATCGCCTGCGTCTGTATCAACGCCCACTATCCAAGGTAGATTTCAAAACTAACTGTACAGCTGATACAGATTATCAAATCTTAAATGGAAAGGATCTTTCTCCTTCCCTTTCTGAACTTTGGGACTTATTTTGCTCAGACTTTGTATATAAATAATCTCAACAAAATTTACATTTCTCTGGGTTTTTTTTTTAGTTGAAATTTTTCTATTTTCTTTACTCTGCTAATAAAGTCTTGGAAGGTATCGGGCAAGTCTGTGTGTGCAGGTAGATTGAAGAATAGAAGGAAACGATGAGTTCATGAAAGTCGAAAAAATTCCTAGAATCGAAGTAAGGAAGCATTTGGCCGATCTCCTTGTTGTTACACCTTTTCCCGATAAATTGGATGATCTCCTTGCTGTTACACCTTTTCCCGATAAATTGGCTGATCTCCTTGTTGTTACACCTTTTCTCAATAAATTGGTCGATCTCCATGTTGTTACACCTTTTTTCGATAAATTGGCTGATATCAACGCTATTACACCTACCTCCGACATTTTTGAAAAAGAACCTGCTGATACACTAATTACTGTTGTGCTTTCTTTCCACTTCACTCTTTCTTTTTTTCGATGCTGCGACTCCAGCCCTCCAATCTTTCATGAAACAACACCTCTGATTAGACATTACTGATGCTTTCTATCAGAAAGTATTGCTTCATTATGACGTAACTTCACATTCAACGGTATTCAGTTAGCTCACTATAGTAAGGTCTATGATTCTGCACAAGCCGTCATTTCTCTCATGATCCTTCATCATGCCATCTATTATGGGGCATTCCGACGGCGGTTAGATTGTGCGGTTACTTCGACAGGTAGTTATGTGCGGTAATATTTGAGGTACGTAATTAATCCTACGTGTTCAAGTAATGAAGATCTAAAAGAACGATTTCCTATTTACTAATCGGTTACACCTAGAGACAATCCTCTTAGTTGGGGGGGGGAATGTAGATATAGCCATTCATTCCGAAGTTTATACACACCTCCACCACCTTTCCACCCACACTTCTTTTAACTAATACATTGTATTCTCTCTGCAAATCACGTTCGATCTTATTGCGTCTCTGATTTAGGTGATAGCTTCTCCTCCTACGTGCCTGTAACTCTCAAGAAACATCATGGGAGGATCAGCTGTGAGACATGAACCCGCAACTCTGGATAGTTTACTGCTACACCCAGAGGCCTACCAAATATTTCTTCAAGTAGGCTAGATATCGTATTTTAAGAAGTTGAAATAGTTTAGTGAGGACGAAGTATTGGAATTCAGTCAAAATCTTACTGAACGGTACTCAATGGTGAATGGGGTAAGGATTCCAGTAACAGAAGCAAGAATTGCTGCTGTAACAAGATTGCCAAGAACAGGAGACCGATGGTTTAACAGAAAAAAACATATCCTGAACACACAGAAGGGGTTCCTCATCAGCACTAAGTGAGTTTAGAACAAGGGCAGAGGTGTAGACGTCAATTCCTTACCAGAGCCGTGGGGGGGAGTTTCAGAATTTCTTAAAAGGTACATCACCTGTGAAGCTAGATACCAAGTTGTTTATTTTTATTTCATCTTATTATCACATCCGCGACATCAGAAATTGATAAACATCCCTTATTATCTCCTACAATCATTGCATAACATGGCTCATGTTGTAAAAAAATCCAAGAGCCCAAAGAATTGTGTTTCTAATCACAGACTCATCGGCCTATTAATTCACAGAGGTATGGGAATTTCTAATAACCCATTACCTGTTGCAGCAGCCCAACCACACTCTGTAAATCCAGAAAGGACTGCACCATTCCTTGAAACTGCAACCCATGGACCTCTTCCAGAGCCTTTACCCTCGGCTGCAACAACAACCCAAACTCCTACTGTCATTGTCTGTAAGACTCCTCGGAAGAGTAACCGTGTAACCCGAAGCCATCCTGGCACCACACAGACAAGCCTCGATGAATTTGCAATACAACAACCTGTAGCTATGGAAAAACAACTATATGAGGAGCCAACCACTCAACCACAATCACAGCACTTGGCTGATACACCGATTATTGAAATCCAACCCCTTGCCCCTGACAAGAAAAACCTTGCTCCTACCTCTGCATTACCTAAAAAGCAAGCAACTAAAGATTTATCAGTTGTGATTTGAGTGAAGTGCACTCATGCAATCACACACATAGTGGATGTTCCCATGAGAAATGCGTAACCTAGGCAAGAGGAATTTGAATTATTAGCAAGTTTTCCATCAACATGGATTGCGCAGAGGAGGCAGGCTGTTTGGAGGCAGTAAATTGGCACATGAATTTGTCAATTTTTGTATGACAGTGTGAGATGATTGTATATTGTACTGAGAGCTCTTGGATTAGATTTTTGTATGAGATTGTTTCATGATCCATGATATATAAATAGTATATGATAGTGGGGTTTTTAGCTTTATGCTTTCCTGATAAAACATTTGTGTTATGTGTGATTGATCTTTCTTCTTGATATTGCAATTGGCGATCATGTTTTAAATTCCGCAAGAATATTTGTAGAAGTGATTCTGTATTTAAAAGTGGCATATAATTGTTAGATCAGGAGAATACAGACAATACACAATTTGTATTAAAATTTCTACAGGTGAAGGCCCTAAAATAATTCAGGACTTATATATTTCATTCCCGCATCATTTCTTATGTGCCTAGCAATTTCTTAAAGGATATCCTTACTCAGTCTGATCCTAAAGGGAGAAGGGGTAAATGGATCATAGTCATGTTGGAATATGACCTCCAAATCAAGCCTACAAAGTTGATTAAGGGTCAGGGGCTCGCAAAATTAATGGCGCAGTTGAAATCTGATGTTTTGGGAATAAATTTCATTATTGATCTATCGGAGAACCCACAAGAAAAAACGATCCTGCAGGTATCTCAGAAATTCATCGATTCGCCTTGGTATGCTGACATTATTTATGTGTTAAGGAATTTGCAAGATCCTCCAGGGTTGAGCAAAACCAAAGACAAATTTTTGAAGATGAAAGAGGCTAATTTTTTCATCTTGGACAACTCTTTGTATTGGAAGGATCCAAGAGGGATCTTGCTGAATTGTTTGTTGGAGGAAGACACAGAATGGGATATCAAGGAGTTTCATAAAGGAGATAGTGGGGGGCATCATTACTGGAATACCACCATGCACAAAATCTTGAGGGTGGGATTCTATTGGCCCAGTATTTTTGCGAACGTATACAAGGAAGTTTCTAGTTGCCATGAATGCCAGATATTCGATGGGAAAAGAAAGATGCAACCCCTTCCTTTAAATCCTATCTCTGTCGAAGCATCGTTTATGCAATGGGCTATGTATTTTATAGGATATATTCATCCGCCATATTCATCGCATCATAGATAGATACTAACAACCACACACTACTTCACCAAATAGATCTAAGCGGTCCCCACTAGGAAAGCTACCGACACAGTCATCATTCAGGTTTTAGAGACCAACATCCTGTCTAGATTTGGTTGCCCAATCAACATCATCACAGACAATGCAATGACGTTCAAGTCTAAGAATATGGAGAATTTTTGTAACGATTACAACATAACCCTGGAACATTCTATGACTTATTACCCAGGGTAATGGATTGGCAGAATCATCCAACAAAATTTTAACCAAGATTATTAAAAAACTCTTGCAGGAAAACAAGAAGGCTTGGCACAAGAAGCTTATCTATGCACTATGGGCTGACATAATCACTACCAAAAAGTCCATCTCCATGTCACCTTCCCAAATTGTATATGGCACAGATGAAATTTTCCCCACTTTATTGGGATTGTCAGTCATGAGATTGTTGCAATAGAAATAAGTTGAACCAAACAATTCTCAAAGGAAGATAAACCAATTAGTTCATGCACAACAAATGAGGGAAAAAGTTTTCAACAAATCACAGCTTCACCAAGACAGAATGAAGAATATTTTCGACAAACAAACTAGGCAAGAGGATTTCAAAGTAAATGATCTGGTACTGAAGTGGGATGCGAGGAATGAAGACAAAGGGAAACATGGAAAGTTTGATCATATTTGGATGGGGCCATTCAGTATTGTCACGTATCACGGGAACAATGCATATTTGCTACAAGACCTCGATGGAAAGCTCACTGGTGGGGGACCTATGAATGGCAGGTTCCTTAAATGTTATCTAGTTTAGTAACTCTTTTTCAGTCATTCATGTCATTGTAAATAGCCATTTTTATGTTTTCAAAGAAGGCGTTACGAGTCAGTAGTCATCATAAAATTGAATCCCAAAGTGAAGGCCCTAAGTTTATGATGAGTCTAGTCGTAATTGTGTCAAGAAGTTCTAGAATGAGCCTTTTTCGTTGTTTTAGAGTCTGCAAATCAAATAAATCCCAATGGTCATGCACCTGGTCTATTGTTCTTTGCCACCTCACTGGGAGGATAACATCCCCATTGGAGCTAGTTGTTAGCACCGTAATATTTTCAGTTAGAGTCAGTCCTAGATGAGTCATAGTTCATGTGTCAAAGTGTGTGAGTTTAGTTACTGAATAATGAATGGGTTGAAATCAGTAAGTGGCAGGTCTGGTCCTTGGAGTTGGGAAAGGATGTCATAATTGGTAATGTGCAATTTGTAACGGTCCTTTTCCCAAAAGGTCGAGTCCTGTCAGAAAGAAGGAATTTATGTGCCAAAGGTCAAGGAAAGTTGTTATAATAAAGGTCACATCGATGGATATAATGACCATCATCACCTAATTATGAAATCATAAATGTTAAGAAATCATGGCCCTCATATCATGTATACTCTGCAACTCTTATCATATGTACTTTGTACACTTCGAAGTGTACTCATCACGTGAGTTTGTTGCACAAATATTCAGCCTGCATCCAAACTTCTCATCACCATGGATTTATTGTACTCTTCCATGATTCCATCCCTCTCCCGTCCAAGTATAAATACCAGTCACCCTACGTGTTTCTCCTTTATCTTCCAAGTTTGTTCGTTGTCTATGATTTTCCCTGTAATTCCTGAGACTTTTCGTTGTGGGAAAGCCGATTGCCATCGATTACGTTCTGAGTCTGTTCACTCAAGTTGTCGCGTCTCCTTCATTTTCAGTCATGGTTTGAATCCCATTGGATTTCACCGCGAGATAGTGTGTCGGGCGATAGTTCTTCTCGCATTCAACCTCTCTTCTTCGAAGCTCTTTCTTGCCATGTTGAATCTCTTTTCGTGTCTAAATTCCTTGTCTCACTACAAGTATCTCAGCACCTTGCCACGATGCCATAATTTTCTCTAGCACTTCCCTACTGCGATGAGCCTACCATTGTCATTTATCACAACGTCGATCTCCTTCCACGCCGAAGGTTTTCATAGTGCCTATTGGCCGCGTAGTTAACTCTTAGAGTTGTTTTTGCTTGTCGTGCAAAGTTATGTCACTGCCATTCCGACAGGTCTCTGCGATGTATATCATTCTCCATTTTCCATGCAAATAGGGTGATATCATTCATTACCGTGCGTGTGAAAAAAATACACATTTGCATCATGACAACATCCCAAGACATAAGGAAGAAGGCGTGAAGTGGTAGAGTCGTGAGGCCCAAACCTCGGGACTTGGAATTAATCAATGAAGATCTGAATGTTAGGGCATATTTTGAACAGGTTGGGTGTATGCGCTATTGCGAGAAGATAACAGGATACAACATGAAGCTGGCTGAATAGTTCACTCTCAAGTTTAATAGGTTCCGCACGACCATTGCAGGAATCACATTCTGGGTGATGGAAGAAACTCTTTTAGCCACGATAGAGATCCCTCCGTGCGGTGAAAGGTGGTCTAAGGGCATGCCTTTAGATGCATTATGCTATGAAGACTTTATCAAGCCAAACTACCTGAACAGGAGAATCAGAGCGGGTGTTTTGAGTCGGTATCTCTGGGAGCCTTTCCAGAAGATCCTAAAGGTGATTAGAAGGTATTTCACATGCAAAAGAAGGTCTAACAAAATATACCTATGTCACATCAGGCTACTGATGCATTTCACAGGGAAATGGCCTTTGAACTTACCTTTCTTCTTGCATCAGAGCCTAGAAAGGATGGAAAACAAAGCCCAGGCCGAAGTTGACCAACCGACGAAGAACTTATTCCATATATCATTGATTAAGTTGTTGATAGTCAAGGAATTGAGACGACTGGACAAAGACTGGGATTCATTTCTAATTTCATTTGACATCCCCAGGGACCCCAAAGGAGACTTCCCTCTACCCACGGGGGAAACAACATTTCCCAGCACAGGGGCAAGAATGGAAGAGGTCGTAGGAAAAGGAAAGGTAATAGAAAACTTGTCATCCCAGCAACCAACACCCCAGAAAAGAGGCAGGCCGAGGTTGATCAAGAAGTCCGAGGAGACCCAAGCTCCCAGTGAACCGTGCACCCAATCTATTGTTGAGAAGTTACTCATGTGTGTTGTTCGGCTAGAACCTATTGAAGGTTTAAGTAAGGGAATTAGTGAAAGACGGAGAAGGTTGGGCACTAAAAACATGGAGGTTCAGGAGCCGTCACAACAACTGAAGCAAGAACAACTCGCTATTGTTGAATTGTATCAGGAGAATAGAGAATTGAGAAAGAAGTTGGCAAAAAGGGTTGTGGAAACAATAACATCGCAGAGCTGAGAGGGGAATACAAACTGGCTCAAAAGACAACTCAGAGAAGCACAAGACGTAATCATTTAGTTGCATGAGGAACAAAGGGTGTCAGAGGAAAGAATCACAGAGCACTTCAAAGAATGTGGACCGACCATGGAAAATGTTCGCGTGGCTCTTACTAGCGCTCAAACAAAGCTAAAAGGGAATGCGGTCTTGTGGAGACAAGTGAAGAATCTGAGAAGACAGAATTGGTCTCTTAGAAAAACATTCAAAGTATTAATATTGCAGGTGAGGCCAGAGGCATGATTGACATGACATCATTTTTGTATTTTTTGAACGTGGCACGAAAACTTTTTCCCCTCATGTCATGTTTCCTGTCGAGAAACAAGAAGTCTAACAGGCACCTGTGTGGTGGATATTCATTGCGCAGAGGTTGTAGACTCACTTATTGAGAAGTACAAGTGTAGGTCAAACACATGACAATTTTTGAAGGAGATGTGTTATTCCTCGACCATCGTTTCCACCTGGAGTGCACAAGCAACAACCAACAAACATCTTCCATACCAACTTTCCACGTGCATACTATAGCTAGTGATCGTGCAATGTTTCCCCTTTGAGTGGTTGCCCGAATGATCGAGCACAATGTCAGAAACTCTGCCAACCAGTGTAACGGGCTCTGGTTAGTAAACTCTATTCGAAAGGTCATTTGGCAGGGAATAACCAGAACCAAAATTCTAGGAGAGGTATTTTGAGGCATAACAGACCAAGGGGCATTGTTTTCTCTATATATTATATATTTTCAATGTAAGTTGGGTTTGTTGGCAAAGTAGTGTAGACAGTATACCATTGAATGTAATCTTTGAACCCGATTGAAATATAATGCAGAAGTCTTGAGGCTTTGACGAAAATATTCTAATGGTGGTCGTTTGATGTATTTTGACCTCATTTATGTATGTAATTCCCGTTTTCTGTATATTCATGCCTTTCCTTTGTTTAAATTGGAACGTTTAATAAGTCTAGAATTCATCACATGGTGCTTTAGACTTGACCATTTAAACTCTATGTTTTCTTCTAAGTAATTTAGAATTCATCTTTAATGGTGCTTTGAGTTGCTTCATGTACTCTGTCTTTCGCCACACACAATGACATTTGAACTGAAAGACTATTTCCTTATTAGCCTTTATCCTCTCAAAGTTTCATCTACCAAGTCATTAATTTCTCTCGCTTTCAGGAGGTCGACTCCATGGCCCAAGGTTTTGTATTTCCTTTCCAGCAAAACCAGAAACATTTCACAAACATTATAAATCTAGCTGACAATTCATAGCCATTATTTGTTAGAGACTAAGTCTCAGAGAGAGCCTTGTCTAGGTTGGAAAGGCTAGTTTCCAGTCTTAAAGTTGGTCTGTAGGTTACCTCTGTCATTTGTTTTCTTAGCCAAACAAATTTACAAAGTGATAACATGTGACACATCATGTAGATCAAAGAACTGCTCCATCTGAAGTATCCATGTGATTGGATCCTTTCCATCAAACTTCCTCATATCGATGTTAGGAAAGTGGTTGGTATTCAACCCAAAATTGGAGTTTCTCAAGTCTTGATTCATCTTCCTTGTGTCCTCATCATGAATTTCATGGGATACATTTTCACTTTTAGGTGGACTCTCTATTAGAAAAATTTCCAATCCTTCCATGATCTCCATTTTTAACCCATTCATCTTAGTATCCATTATTGCCTCCAACTTAGCTTCATTTGAATCCATCATCCCTTGTAGTTCATATTTTATTATTGTCTTCTTTTTTAAATCATTTATGTCCTTATACATTTATTCACCTTCATCAAGAGTCCAGGTAGGATTGTCTAAAGGCTTATTTGGTGTAGAAGTTCCCTTTTTTGGTGGCATGTTGGCCAAGTAGCACTTTTAAACCTTGATTTCAAGGTGGTTCTGCTAGACGATATTTCTTCTAATGTATCTCCAAAATTTTGGCCCCTCTAGGTCTAAAAATTTCTTTTTGTAGTTCTCTGGTACGTCTTCTCTACAATGCTATAGGTCTGATCAAAATTGGATGTACCAAGTGGAATTTATGGTAACTTCCCCACACCTTTCAGATTTTTGTCCCTTCCAGGAGAGCTTACTTGTAAAGTGTGCCAATATAACAATATCTAATATTTGATTCTGAAACTTCCACCAGAAATACTATAGACTATCCATTATCCAATGCAACTAGTCTCACCTAATTTGGATACTCACTAAAGAAGATATTAGTGTTTTACCCAAAACACATGTTTGAGACTAGTTAATATGACTAGTCATCTATCCTATCTTACATAGGGTGTATCTACAAAATTAGGATGATCCAGAAGCTGAAATTTTTATCAAAACTACCTTGATAATTTATATGAATATCTTCCAAGTGGTTTGAAATGTTACAGAAAAAATGTTATATCTAAAATTCATGGATGACTAAATTCATGATGATTCCAGAACCCTATCTTACATAGGATATATCTCCAAACGTATAAGGCCTCAGGAGTTGAAATTTGAAGCCCAAGTACCATTATCTGTATACTAAATATCATCCAAGGATTTCCTTCTGAAACATTGAAAAAATGAATTTATAGTGAAAATTCCAAGGTTTCTCAGATGTAGCAGCGCTACCCCAATACCTTGAGCTCTGATACCAAATGTTAAGAACCAAATATCAAAATAGCATAAAAAACCTTAGAATAAGTACTCAATGCCTTGAAAAAGAGAGAATTTAAGATAATAATCCTCTTCGAGGGGGAAACCCCCTTATACACCATATAAATTTACAAATACAAGATGATTCCAAATGAAAAGGTCTCCTTGGTATATATAGGGGACTATGAGGTACAATTACAACTAATGAACCCAAGCCGACATAAATAAAATAAAAATAATAATGTAATATGCCCCAATTAATGAGTAATGTGCCACTATTTAGGGCTTAACACAATCAACCTAAGCCAACTATCCAACAATATCCCCCTTTGGAATTGATGGCAACACCAACATTGATGGAAACACTTAGTCATGGAAACATTTTCATCTCTCCTCATCAATGTTTCTATATATTCCCCTTTGACATCAATAGAAAAGGGTATCTCCCTTTGGGTCTACTTCATCTGATTGAACTCTCCTTGGGGCATCTCCCCCTGTCTAAAATTCCTTTGATCTTTCTATGTGTTTCTAATCCTCTAATTACTCTCTCTCCCCTCATCTGAATAATATATTCCCCTTTGAAAAAAGGGTATCACTTTGATGCAACACTGAATTCATATCACTTATGTTTCCTCTATGACCATCACTCCTCCTGGAATCATGCCTCTGTGCTCTCTCTCCAAGCATCTGTGAAATCTCTCCTCCTGGAATCATACCTTTTTTCTTACCTCTCTGTCTGACAACTTCTTTGAATGATCTTTCTACCTATATTCTTGCTTCTATTTCTCTCCCTTCACTTCTCTACAAGATGTCACGTAGATGACATGTAGGGCTTCCTATACCTGCTTCCTTTTTTATTTTTTTTCCATTGGTGCTTCCTTGTGTAATCAATTGACATATATGAAAAGAATTCAAGAATAAGCATTCAAATATTCATGTGTCGTTATCATCCATTATGATAATGTTAATTTATCTATGAACCACTCTCTCAACTAATATATGAACCAATCTCTGAATCCATGCTCTCATCCACTGTCATATATCTGTCCCAACCTGCTAAGTGTTCTAACGAATCCAGATGTGTCCATGTGACCCATATTGTTCAACAATATCCTTTTTATTATATTGCTTCTGCTGACGGTTTCTCTTTCCCTGTTTTGTTGTGCCTTTCACTTCTTGCCTTTCTGTGATCAATTGATTTCAACTGATTCCAATTGTTAAGACACTACTAAGAATATCACGAATCCATCTCTGTCCATACTGTCCAAGAATATTCTACTCAACTATCCACAATGTTGACCCATCTATCACTGTACTATCATGAAGTCTTCATTGTTGCAACTGATCATCAAATGACAAATGTGTTTGTTATCACTCCAAGAGTCTCTCCCAGACTGCAAATGAGAGTAATATTGGTAACATAGAAATGTAAATGGATTAAAATAGTTTGAATAGGTGTATATCAACATGAAAAAAGTAAAAGGGAGGACATTAGACTGGTGCAAATATATTCCATTGGGCACAGAGTCATAACATTCTGCAGATCACAAGAAATCAGGCTGCCTACTAGACGAAAAGATTATGCAAAGATGGATAGAAGAATAGAAGGTAAACAAAGAGAAGAATATCCACATAATAGAGATCCTTTATGTAATATAGATTAAAGAGTGCTTGAACAATAATCTATGATTAACAAGCAATTACCACAAATCCTTTGTAGATCATGACTTCATTAACCAAAGGAAGCTTTTGATCTTCAAAATATGTAAATATTACTCAAGCAAGATGATAATAAAGAATGTAAACAAGATAAAAACATTCTGGTATCACAACTTTCATGAATCTCTAATGGTAGAAATTCCTACAATACATGCCCTCAGGATTACAAATGAGTAACTAAACTGCTCCTATAGCTCTCTCCTCTCTTGGATCATGAATCCAACCCTTTTCTCATCAAAAACCATTTTATTTATAGTGAATAATATCTATATACCCTACGAAGGTCGAAACCAAGGAGTTACATAGGATCCTCCTCCATTTAGGAGTCTTGTTACAAAAGATTCCAACAAAAGCCTAACAAATTCCTATTTTTTTGGGATTTTGTCTATGATGATAAATGCCTTTTGAGACAGGTCATCATGATTGATATGGAGATGGAACACATGTCCCTCATGTCCAACAAAATCCTAGGATATCATTCGAACATTCCTTGATAGGTGGCAACCTCCCAACAAGGCGAATATCCAATAAGCTATGCAAAACAGAGAATTGGCAGCACATTCTGTAGCGCGCTGGTGTTTTAATTGTTTCTCTCAATTTACAAATTGGGTCAGACTGAAATTTGGTCAGCAAGTCAACAAGGATATCATATTCCTACACAAAAAAATTAAGAGAAACCCACTACGTATTTTGGTTTTTATGATCAAAATGGTAACAATAACCCCTACAGGAAATTCCGTAGCGCCACTATAAAACAATTATGCACATTTCGTAGTGCCATTCTGTGAAGTAATTATGCAATTTATGTAGCGCCACTCCTGTGTAATGACTGTGCAATTTCTGAAATGATCATATGCTAACTATGTCAATAGCGTAAGATGGCACCAATCTTGGCCACTTGGAATTATGAATGACCAAAGAACTCTTGGCGCTACGAAATCTAAAAGCGCTACCAAATCCAAAAGCGCTACCAAATCACCAATTTCAGGAACACTACAAATCACAAGAGCAAGAGCATTGCGAAAACTCCTAATTCACCGTCACTGTGAAATGACCAAAATTGCTACTACAAATTCATGTGCTAACATTTGTATCCATGGGGGATGGCATGCTCCCTACGAGCTGCCAAGAACTTGTAGACCAGTGGCCTTACCTATCACCTAAAACCTTTGACTAGACATAAGCATGATTTTCCATGAAATAAATGATCCTTTGAATCCAAGCCAACAATGCCTAGTCCATTGGGCTAGTGGAATCATTTATACCGATCTCAAATCTATGCAACTTTATTCAACTCTGAACACACACTACTAAAAACATAATGTTTCAAACCAACTGCTCGGTCTTATTATCTACACTTCCTACTCCTACTTCTAACCGACAGAAACAAGCTGATCATGCAATATAAAATTGCCAATATAGCCAATCAAACACTGGATTTACAGAGTAGCCAATCCATTTGCAAATTAATGAGTTAAAGCAAAAAAGATTAAATTGTTGCAACATAAAGTGACTAGGCAGACAATACTTACAACTACAATTTTCTCTAATTCCAAGAGCTTCAAAACTTTGAAAAACTATCTCCATATAAGTGGCAACTAGATCTTGATATTTATCAGAGAACTTCAATTGTTTTGGAAAACATTGTTGATGCTGGAAAAAATATGATTCCTTAATCAAGCTGTACTCCTCCATGTCTGCTGAAAAGAGGGCATGAACATCATATGGGAGTTGTAAATCAAAAGTATCAAAATCATCCTGATCTTGCTGAAAATTTCCTGGGTTAACATCAACAACAATGTCAACATGAGAATCACCAAGTTGATCCTCCTCTTCCATGTTTCCTTTAGATGCATAAATGTCAGGCACCGACTTTAGCTGTTCATGGATAATGAGATGAAAGTCTTCATGAATATGCTGGTCAGATCCTTCCACATCTAGATCAAGGACTTCAAATTCTTCGTCATATACATCATAAAGTGGAGCAGGTGCATTATGAAATCCTAATGACAAGGTTGAATATTTCTATGTATAATCATCAACAATCTAATCTTCAAAGAGATTTGGGACAACTTCTGTATCACAATCACCACTGTTAAAAAAATTTGGATTAATGCCAAATGCATCTAAATCTTCATTGTCAATATCATAATTTTGAAAATATTCATGTTGTAAAACATTAGGAATGTTGGAAGATTGGTTGTTGTCATTGATGTCAACCCTAGTCATGGGTTTTGGACCACAAGATTGATGAAGTTATTTGGACATGAAGGAAAATGCACATGTAGATACAAAACCCATGGATGGATAGTATACATCATTCTCTTTCCGGTGGTATGTGGCACGTCACGTGGATCCTCATGGTTGAGGAGAAATGAATTTTTGAAGATGACAAAGTGAATTGTACATGTAGGCCC
>SNQJ01S0073330.1:5640-37704 GCA_010110895.2 Picea sitchensis | reverse complement strand
GCATCTTCCATAACTGGTAGTTTTGGCCGTTAAATTTCTCGACCCTAAACTTTCCATCTTCTGACATTGCTCCCACTCGAACCAGGAACCCTCTTTTCCTGCGAGTTACCTTTCACTCTGATACCAGTTGTTAGAAAAACAGTACCGTGGAGCAATAAAATAAAACAAAACACAAAAGATACACAATACAATAGAGACACAGATTTACATGGTTCACCTAGTGTGGGCTATGTCCACCAGAGAAATTGCCAGGTCCTTCCTTTATTATTATCCAGCAAATGAAGGGATTCAACCTACAGCAAAACCCATTGTAACTTCCTCTTCTTTCTCTCACAGTCTCCTCTCTCAGAATACAATACTCGCCATCATGCATAGATGCAATACCTTTCCCTCATAACAGAGGGTTGCCTTCTAGGGAAAAAAACCCTAACATAATTTCTACCGTTATATCTACGAACTTATTATGAACGGTCTAGATTTACAATGAAATTACAATATACTTTTACAAGGCAATTTTTCCTTCGGGGGCTTCACCCCCGAACCACTGCTAGGGGCCCGCTTGCCCCCAGACCCCGCAGAGGGGTTGCCCCCCCTCTGCACTCCCCCACGTGGAAGAGTGTACATACTTCTGGGGTGTAAATACTTCATGGGGTATAAACACGGCTGAAAGTAAAAGACCTTTGAATCAGAAAGATAATCAGGATCCACAACCAACAGTACATGCCAGCTGACCAACATTAACCCATGTCATTAATCCATGCATCGAACTTTGCATAAAATACTTTCCAAATGCACCACCTGATCCATATTAACCATTGCAAAAACCATACTATAACATATATCACATGTGCTCCATATAACTCAATAAAAATCGTATAGCCACTAACATTGCTAGTTAGGACTAACATCAATTTCTTTACTTTCAAATGCATATAGTATAGCATAGCATAGCATAATTTCCTTTCTTAGATTTATTTTTCATATTGCTCTTGTCTCTTGTGATCACTTAACATGTGTCTTGTGTAGGTGTAACTTGTGGCGAATCATTGTGCCAATAGCAATCAATGAGTATAATCTATTCATATATGGAATTTAGAGTTTAGAGAAATAGAACCAACACATAACATGCATAATACATCTTCCATCTATCGTAAATAAAACCAATATTTCCTCATTAATCATGTAGAACCCTGTAAGCAGTGTCGAACAGCAACATAAATATCAAATAATAATCTTATCTGATCCTCCAATCTAAAAGGGGGTCCCACCTACTAGTATTATATATCATTGGCATATTTTAAATAATAGGTTGAGCAATACTTTGCGAGCGAAATCCTCGTTGTGATTTTAATCATCAACAAATTGGCGACTCCACAGGGAAATTTGTTTCCAACAGATTAAGAACTTAGAACATATGGTTCCACAGACCAAGAACAGCGAATCAAGAAGATATAACCAGAATGATCATGCAACAGGGGGAAGTGAGCGGATTTAATGGAAAAATGATCGGGAATTCGAGAATAACTCATGAAACATGTTAAGTATGAGGGGGTTTATCCTTGTATGCATAATCATTCAACCATAATTTTCTCTTACATCAAGGAGAAAAATTTATTGACTTGCTCTTGTAATTCTCAAATGGATGAAGAAATGGAAAGCAGAAGCGGGAGATAACCAATTTCTTTATAAGACAACAGTGAAAGCAGATAAAAAAATCAATTATTTTTTCAGGGGGGACATCGTAACAGTTGTGTAAGCTTGATTTTTATTGACTAACAATACTTTGCAAGAGCGTCATTGTGGCAAAACTGATCCAACATTTTATTCTTGACCAAAATCAAACTAAAAGATGAAAAGAAATTAAAATAATGACAAAAATAGGACTACAAAATTTAAACAACAGAAATAAAATGACAGAATTTCAAAAGAAGCATGAAAACTGTTAAAAAAGAAAGAAGAAATTAAACTACTCTAAAAGTAGAAAAGAAGAACAGTGGTAAAAATGAAAGCAGAGCTAGACTACTAATATACAGAAAATCCAAACAACGTTAAAACTTTTCAAGTTGGTTTCACATAGGGTTTCAAGTGAGAACCGTTAGTGTTGTAGGAAAACAATCTCTCTTGTAAATCCTTCAGGATGTAAGAGTTAGTACCTAGGACAAAAGAGATCTTGAAGGGACCCAGCCATAACTCTTGAGACTTCAAGACAATTTACAACCCTTTAACAAACACAATTAGATCATCAAGATAGATATGAATAACTTCGTCGATCAAATCGTCAATATTTATTTGCATAGGTCTTTTAAAAGTGGTACTTGCATCAGATAATCCAGAAGGCATATGTTCATAAGTCAAGGTACCCCAAATAGTAATAAAGGTGGTTTTATATTTATCTGTCCCTTTCTACCTTGATTTGATTGTAACCAGAAAAACCGTCAAGTAAGGACATCATTTGTGACCCTGTGACTTGTTGCAACATCATTTCTATGTTAGGGAGAGGAAAGTGATCTTTTATAATAGCCCTGTTAACTATGCGAAAATTAGTGCAAAATCTGATATGCTCAGTAGATTTCCATACATGAATGAAATTTGAAACCCATTCAGAATATTTGACTAGAAAGATGATACCAACCTTCAGAATTTTTTCCAATCCTTTTCGAATAGTTGCTTCTGATGCAGGGTTGATAGGTATTTGTTTTTGCCTAATTGGTTTTATGCCTTCCTTGATGGGAATCGCATGTTTTATAAGATAAGGATAAAAACCACGAAGACCCTCATAAGACCAAGAAAAAACATCTTGAAATTCACCAAGTAGCTTGGAAAACTTCATTTTCTCTTCATCAGAACATTGGGCACCTATCTTGACATTCTTTGGAGACTCGGGTGTCCCAATGTTTAAGGAGATGGTTTCACCCACCTTCCTTTTCTACTCCTCTTCTTCATGTTTCTCTTTATTGCCTACATCACTCAATACAAATGAAATCTCTAGAGAAGTCAAGCCCTTTGGAATCTTGTTATCTTCTATGGATATAATTTCCTAGGGATTATAAGGTTCATTTTGAATGAAAGCACAAATGCTCTCATCGCTGGGGAATACTTGCCAATATTCTATATTTTCAGGGATATGTGGATGATATAGATATTGAAAAGTGCAATCAGGTTTGTGTGGCAGAAGTTTTCGATTAGGAGAGGCTGCAAAAACAGCTAATCGATCATCCATTGAGTTCAATTCCCTCTTAACATGAGTAATGTTGAAAGATAATAGGTTCAAGATAAGTGCCCAAACATTTTAGGTGTATCATTTCATCAACTTTTTGTTAGGAGAGTATATCTTACGTACAAGGTTCACAACAAGCTCGGAGTCCCCAAAAACTGAAAGGTGACCACAACCAAGATTATAGGTATTTTTGATGCCTAACAATAAGGCTTCGAATTCAATGACATCATTTGTGCAAGCAAACTCCAACCTATAAGAAAAGTTATGAATTTTCCCAACAGGAGAGTATAAGATTATGCCAACTCGGTTATCTTCACTAGAGCATGAACCATCAAAGTGCATGTGCCACATACCATCATCTAAGTCGATTTGTTCCAAGGGAATGTTATCCTCCTCGGCAAATATGGAATACACCCCTAGGTCCTCTTCAATGTAGTTCACATTAGGTTGTGGGACACTCTCTATGTAAGGTGAAATCCTTCCCACTCTAAGGACTATAATATTTTTACCATCCCGAGGAATGGATAAGTGTGTCCCGTCGAGTGAGAGGTATCCACCCGTCATAGCTTTCCAATCTCTTCCCAAGATGATTGAGTAATTGCTTATTGGCATATCAATTACCTTAATATTAAGGGTTGTCCTTATTTCAGGGTGTGCGCACAAAACTAAGGTCACATCTGTAATCTCTCCTATGGTCGTTTGTTGTATATTATTATAAGAGAGAATGATTCTAGCATTTTTGTTTGTACAAGACAAGCCTATCTCTTCCATAATAATCTTCAACATTACACTTGGGCCCGAACCACCATCAATGAGGCAACAATGGGCGATCTTATCCATAATCTTTACAGAAATATAAAAAGGGATATTTTTTACAGGATACCTAAATTAAAGTACACCTACTTTATTTACAGACCAATCCTCTTCATTTACCTCTTCAGAGAGGTTGGATGCAACAGAATATTTTCCTTCCATGAATTGTTTCAAATGCCTTTGTTGTTTAGGGATGGAAACCATGTCCAGAAGGGTGGCATATGCTTTGATGTTGGCCAACTGATTTAGGATATTGTATTTAGAAGAGGGGAGAGGGGAAGTAATTCCTTGACTGTCAAGAACCTTAGGAACCTGAACAGTAGCAGTTGGTGAGGATGAGATCGGGCTAGAATAATTGTGGGGAGGATCATATTTTCCTTTAGGATTGTAGGATTTGTTCCTAGTATTGATGATCATGACATATTCTGGCTCTGAAAAATCTAGGACAACGATGGTAGTTTCCAGTCTTTTACCAAAGATATTATCTTTGGCACTCTTCCTTACCTCACATGTGGCTTCCTCGTGGTGTTCCTCGCAAAAGTTACACCAACTTCAAGGCAGGATAGATTTAGGTTGAAAACTGTTTTCAATTGGATTTTTAAAGGGAGGTGTAGAAGAGGATGAAGCTCCAAGGGTGAGAGGGGAGACATTTCCTTTTTGCTCATACACTATCATATGATTATTCATATCTTGGACTAGTTGTAAGAGGGCGGACATGTTTGTCTATTTAACTAATTCTCCCTAAGGAAGACTTGTTATTTCAAGTTGTTATTCATACTCTAAACAAGTATGCAGATCGGAACCAAGTTTATCATTGGATTTTTCCTCAAGCCTATGACAATAGGGAGAAGGTAATGCATTGTAGTAATGCATGAAAGCATCTTGGTTCTGAGGTCGAATGAGATCATAGATTTGATTGTATAACTTATTGAAACACAAGTTGAAGGACTTGATGGTCTCACCATCCTTATAGGCGTTGTTATTGTACTCCTGTAATTGCTCAGCTGGGATTTTAGGTTTTCCCATAGGTGGATTTGAACCAATAGACTAACTCCTCCCAAGTAGACATAATCTTAGGAGGAAGGTCAAAGAAATTAGTCGCAGCCTTTCCTTCCAAGGAATTGACAAATAAGTGCATGCAAGTATCATTCTCAATGGCTCCTATGTTGTGACAGGCATTAGAAAATGCCACCAGGTGTTCATTTGTAGTGACAGTGTTATTTCCTGAAAACCTGGGAAGATGCTCTTTGAAATTAGGAAGTGGGTGAGTAGCAAGTGTTAGGTTAAGAGGAGAGGAAACATGTCACGGTGTCATTGTAGCATCTTCTTCAAACTGAAAAAGCCCATGCTTTTTAATGACTTTGGTGGGGTTTGTGGTGGATTAGATAGGGATATGGTGGCTATATAAGCTACCAATCACTGACGAAGCTGAATACTGGGAAGAGGAAGCACTTCCAGTGCCACAAGAGCCACCACTAGATGCCATCTTGTGGATGATAGGTGAGGGAGAGAAAGATGAACTGGATGAATCAGACAAAGTTCTCCTTAGAGCACTTTGTTGGGTAGATAACACAACATTCCTTCTTCATATTTCAGCAATAGGATTAATTTCAAGTGATAAGCCTCTTCTTCTTCTGGAAACACGAAGATCTAAGGACATGAAAGAAGGTCAAAGATGAAGGAAAAGAAGGTTATTACTGATTTCTAGGTTATCTACGTCTAGCTTCCCAACATTCTTGGGCACTAATATCTTGTTCAATTTCTTCCCAAGAATGATTAAGCTTAGCCCGAGTATTAGTAGTGTCTAAAATGGTGTTAAACAAATTCAAAGCAATGTTGGTCTGATCTTGAAGATCGGGCTCAATATTGGGTTGCCTTGCAACAAGTACAGTCATTAAGAATTAAAACAGTCAAAGAATTAATATCAAAAAAAATAGATGTATTTGATGATAATTGAGCATAGAAATCAACCATAGAGATATTGAAGATCTCCCCAGTATGGTCACCAAATAAATGTTGAGGAAAAGATAGAAAAATGATCTTACTCAAACATTTTCAGATCTTGCTTGTCTAAAGAAAGATAGATGGGAATATCACCCTAGATTTATAGCCATCAAAATTGATATCCTAATTCACAAGTATTGTTTACAAGTTCTTCGGTTGTTTTTTTATAAATAAAAGCTTCCTGAAAAATTCATTAAGATGTTGAAATAAATATAGAGACGGAATTAAAGACACCAAGTCGATCATCAAAACAGATGAGACATAAAGAAATCCTTTATTTCATTCCAATTCATCAAAGAATCGCTCTCTTTACAAAATTTCCTGAGGAAGTTTTGGACCAAATTTAAACTTAGATGTCCCTGATGGAACATACAAAAGGACTTCTGACAGAAAATCAAAAACTAAACTCTAAAAGTTGGATCATCTTGCCACAGATTGCTTCCCACTCGACTCTCTGAAAAGCAAGTGTCTGAATGATGTAATTCAGCCATGAATCTTGTTGTCTACAATAAGACCCTTAGTATGATTCTCCTTCTATTATCCTCTTGTTCCTCCGTTTCCTTTTTCCTTTAAGAAAATTAGAATTGGTTGAAGTAGTTGAACTACCTCTTTAGTTAAGTTAACTCAAACTCAACCAACCTTTTAGTTAAGGGGGAAAAGTAATAAAATCATAATAAGGGTTTTAAATAAATAATAACTAGTAGGTGCGACCCCTTGTGACTCCCTTTAGCTTTTAACAAGCATAACACAACTAGTTAAGCAAACAAACATCCCTCCTTGTGACTCCTATCATCATTCTCATAATTGACAATTTATATCAATGATAATTGAAAATATCTCCAAAAATGTATTACTCATATATCCAAAAAAGTGTGATGTCCAAAATTTCATAAGTCAACTATTCTCAACAATAAATAATTAAAAACTTTAAAATCCATATTTTCCACTCTGGGAGGCAATCTTTCCCTTGTTTTTGTTGTCACATTTTGATCTCTTTGAATCTGCCTTAGGTTGTGTGGATCCTTTAGGCCTAATCTCACTGATCACATGAGAGAAATCATCTCTCAAATGCATGTGAGAGGACACGGATTTATCAAAGTCATTTGAGGGTGAGGAAGGGGCAGCAGTGGCTTTTCCTTTGTCAGAAGCATGGTGGGCCTTAGTTTTCAAACTTTTGCTTGCATGGGAAGACTGAATTGGTGAGTGGATAGGGGAAGCTTGGACAATTTGATTAATAGGTGGAGGATTAGGTAAAGACAAGTTAGGCTAGCCACGATGTTGGGAGACTGACGGGTGGACAATCTCTTGGCATCTATTGTTTTCAGGAACTTCAGGTTGTAGGGAGACATGAGGAGGAACCGGGATACCATGGGCCTATGGGGCTGGAAAGGGAGGCATTTTGGGCCTAGGTTGGACCACTCCTTGCCCAATCCAGTTAATAAACCCATCTTGAAATAGTTGGCCTAACGCTTGTGAGTCTGCATCAAAATGTATATAGAATATTGGCCTTCTAGGGCCCCTGTTCCAATTTCCCCTTCCTCGGTTACCCCGGCCATGGCTACCTCTGCTGAAAAAGATCATTCTTGTATGCATAATTGATTAAAAAATAGTTTCTTTAACAACCATACATGATAACTCTTAAAAATATGAAATAAAATTTGGCTCAGCAACATATCAGACTCATGTAATCCAATCCATACAAATTGTTTAATAGTTGTCAATGAGCAAAGGGTGAACAAAGGTTCAGGGATATGCGAGGGGTTGTAGTGAGCGAAAAAGTGTTAAAATGAGGGGGGAAAGATCATGATTACTGCTCATAGACATCAAACAATCAATTGTATCGTAAACCAAAAGAGTATATCATTGTAATTCATCCATGTATGATCTCTTAACTATCATAATACAGAGTTCCTCTTAACTGTAATTAAATTTTAGGAATAGGGAGTGGATAATGAATATGAGAAGGTGAGGGGATTTTAATGTGTGAAAAGTTAAATAATTGTAGGGAGAAGAGTGAATATTGTTCGTAAAATCAATTAAGTAATCCATAAAACAATTATGTATTTAATACAACTATTCCAGCATCAATTAAACAATTACTGTGGTCAATTAAACCATTTATGTGTGTTAAAACTTATTCATTGTCCACATTAAATTTCCCTAAAATCTTTCAATTAACACAGAATAATCATACTCAGAATTGTCATGAATTCACCCATTTTGTTTAAAAGAATTATTTTTATTTTCAATTCCTTCCTTTTTATATTTAAAAAAAAATCCAATGACACAGTCTTATTGCTTCAACATTGCTCAGCAAAATAAAACACTAACCACTGCCCATAAATTAATTTTTCAAATATAGACACAAGTCTTTCCTAAGTTGAACAGACTCTTTTAAACTTGCCTGATTCCATTCCTTTGATAAATTTAACAATTAAATTTGCAATGAAACCATATTACCAAAACCCCGTGCTCATCTTTGATGGTGCAATAAAACAAAATGATGTGCGATGTCTATAAATTATACACAGTAGACAGCTAGGCCACAATTATCTACTTTTCATCTTGCAATAATCCCGATCGAGAAAATTAAACACACAGCAACATAAACCATCACCTCAATTTATACCACATTGTAGGAAACACATAGACCAATGAATAGAGAAAAGAAGTATATATGTGACTGTACATATCCAATTACTCCCAATCAAACCATTAAACAATGTTGAGTTATCAATCCAACTATTACAACAAAGGAGGCAGCAACTGTATGCCCATCATCATTTCCAATTACAATTGGGTAATCAAACCGATCAAAAAGAGATGAGACAATAATCAAATCCATTGTCAACACTATTCAACCAACTCATGGCAGCCAACAAGATACCCGATAGGGTGTAACTAATTCAGTTTATCAAAATCAAGCTCTATAACTTATGACAAAATAACCAAGGATTCTCTCGGTGGAATCAAACACAGGGAGACTGGAGGTCGACCATATCATCAGTAGGTGAGAGCCTTCGAGACAAGCATGGTGGAACCATAAGCCTTACAACCCTTAGCTTGCGAGACAGGGGGACAGTTCGACACCAAGTAGAGTAGACCATAATGCAGAGGAGAGAATATTTTTCATTGGCCAGTAATCAACATCAAGATCACGCAAAGGAAAAAAAACTTGTGTTTTTCCCCAATAGTCGAATAATGTTGATAGAAATGCAAAGCCCGGGTAATACCAACCAACCCTAAAGCAAGCTTCTTGGCATAATATCCACCCATAAACAACTGTGTGGATATAAATAACGTAAAATGAGCTCACGACCCGGTGAAAAAACGATATGCAATGACCAAAAGGTGGTTCAAATCATACACAACAACCCCATAACACCAAATACAACCAGGTGTGGTTACAATGACTGTGAGGAGATGGCCAGCAAGGTCGAACAGAATGAAACCCTCCAATAAAAACCCATCAAGACAATAGAGAGTCATCACGGCTTCCTTTACACAAAATAGTCTATGAAATCGCAACTTCAACCATCCAATTTTCCATTTGCAACAAATAACACATAAACATCCATTCCAGAGAAAAACAACGAGTTTACACAGTTGCCAGCCTCAAGAAAACACATACCAATACATCATCGAGACAATATTTATTTCATAAGCAAAGCGATTCCATGGATGGGCGAAAAAAACATACCTGTAACCAAATGGCCTTAAAAATGTGAGCTTGTTCGAGCAGTTCCTCCCTTTCCTGAATATCAGAGCTTCACTACAGTGAAAATCAAATGAACAATACCAAGCTAGGGTGATGGCCACATAAACATCCATTCCAAAGAAAAACCACGAGTTTACACAGTTGCCAACCTCAAGAAAACACAGACCAATACATCATCGAGACAATATTTATTTCATAAGCAGAGCGAGTCCATGGATGGGCCAAAAAAACATACCTGTAACCAAATGGCCTTAAAAATGCGAGCTTGTTCGAGCAGTTCCTCCCTTGCCTGAATATCAGAGCTTCACTACAGTGAAAATCAAATGAACAATACCAAGCTAGGGTGATGGCCAACGGGAGAAGTATGGAGTGACATGCATTTACTTCATGTCGCTTCCATCCTCTCCTCGTTCAATTACGTAGTACATGCCAGCCAGCCAACATTAACCCATGCCATTAATCCATGCATCAAACTTTGCATAGAATAATTTCCAAATGTGCCACCTGATCCATATTAACCATTGCAAAAACCATACTATAACATATATCACATGCGCTCCATATAACTCAATAAAAATCGTATAGCCACTAACATTGCTAGTTAGGACTAACATCAATTTCCTTAATTTCAAATGCATATAGTATAGCATAGCATAGCATAATTTCCTTTCTTAGATTTAACTTCCATATTGCTCTTGTCTCTTGTAATCACTTAACATGTGTCTTGTGCAAGTGTCACTTGTGGTGAATCATGGCACCAATAGCAATCAGTGAGTATAAGCTCTTCATATATGGAATTTAGAGTTTAGAGCAACAGAACCAACACATAACATGCATAATCCATCTACAATCTGTCATAAATAAAACCAATATTTCCTCATCAATCATGTAGAACCCTTTAAGCAGTGTCGAACAACAACATAAATATCAAATAAGAACCTTATTTGATCCTCCAATCTACAAGGGGGTCTCACCTACTAGTATTATACATCATTGGCATATTTTAAATAATAGGCTTAGAAATACTTTGTGGGCGAAATCCTCGTTGTGATTTTAATCATCAACAACTGGTAATCAAAACTTTGGGATCAAGGACAGTTCGGGGTATTCATTGCTTTAATTTTACACAATATTATCTCGTAGGGTTGTTTCAATCAGTAATAGCTTCTCTCTTGCACCACTCCTCTCGTTTCATCATAACCTGTGAAGGAACTCCCTTTAGAAGTGGTTCAACAATTCAATTTTTTTATATTAGTAAATAACTATTCACATTACATGACTATCAAAGTTCATCGTTGTCCATAGTCTCTTAGCAAAAGTAATTATATTTACAAGTTGGGGGAAATAGGGGTGTTACATTTTTATTGTTGTAATTAATTTCTAGAATAGATAAAAACCTTAAATAAGCCACAAGAATCTTAGATAACATGATAAATCACAATCCATGAGGGTCAATTTTCCTTCTAGGGTTAGAAAATCATCAATTTAGCACAAACCCACATATAAAAATGTCTAGAAAGAAAAAACAAATTGTTAGCTTTATTCGATACAATGAAATAAATATTTTTGACAGTTTATATCTTTAATATTTTTTTGTATTTTGTATTATAAAGAAATAATTGAAAATTTAGGGTTCTGGTTAGTGAATTTTGGGTGTTAGGGATTATCCTTATCTCCATTAGGGTTTATGGGGTCAAGAAGTATGCCCTTCTAAAATAAGTTATCCTCGTTTATGGATTAGAACTAGAGACTAGGGCCAAAGGATAGTAGTCTATTGATAATCAATACAAACTATAATAACCAATGCCCTACAAGAAGGGTTTCCTCAATGGAATAACCTTCACCAACAAGATCAATAAAATACTTGAAAAGAATACTCGATACCCGTTCCAAGGAGAATAAAACTAATCAAGGAAAGAGACAATCACTTACCAAATCATTTTATGGAAGAAGGAAAATATACAAACCCTGGACATCTCCCTCCAAGTAGTTGATAACTCCTCAATGGATATATGTTGCTAGTTTATGTAGAATATTGAATAATAACAATAGCCTTTAAAATTTTCCAAGATGGATAACCAAGAAATATATAGCTTCAAAATTTGACACCAAGAGAACACCAAGTAAACATCTTCTATTAAATGTCTCCAAGAATAATCTCCAACAATTCATAACCAAATGAGTGAGAAGAGTGCCTATATTTATAGATGAGGCTATCAACTCCTCTCCACTCTTTATTCCCCAAAATTAGGCTTAGTAATAAAATAAAATGGCTTGACATCCACACAAGCCAAAGACTAAGTCAAAAATCCAATTAAATGATTCTCTACATTGTTAAAACCCTCATAGAAGGGGATAGATTCAACAAAATGTTCTCCAATAATGCTCAAATAATGTCCATAAATTATTTAAATATGTCTCCAAATATTTTCCATGTCCATACCTAAAGTCAAGGAACCTTCATGAAGCATGGGAGTGACCCTCCAAGTGAAAAAATGGATCATAAAACCCCCAACAATGAGAATGACATAAAGCTTTTAAGAGGGCCTTTTTTTGCCTTTTTGGTACAATGTTCCACTTGAAAAGACTTTGGGAGGGCTTAAAAAATTTCAAGAAATAATCCTTGGCCACTCAAAATCCAACATCTATTAACTTTGTAATCTCAACACCTAGGTAAATTGTTTACTAGTGATTTCCTTGATGTAAATCAAATTAGCAACTCAAAAAACAAAATACACTTGCTAGAATAATTAACTGAAAAAATGATAGAAGCAATACTAGAAACCAAATATCATACAAAATACACAAGGATATTTTTCCTTTCAAATCAACGTTATCATTAGAATAATATCAAAGCTTAAAAGGGCTCCCTTACCAGGAAAATGACCCACTTAGAAATACATAAAACTATAGACAACACCTGCAAACCCTAGAAACTCCTTTGTGGTTGTATGACCATGTACATTCACTTTTCTAGACTTTTACATGTTTGTCCTCACTTTCACCCATGTACATACGCACTTTCCTACACTCCAACCCACACACATACGTGCCTTGAAAAGTCTTGTGAAGCATGTACAACTATGTACTGATTTTCCGGCTCCAATATGTTGGATCGTATTGTGGTTACCCTTGTTCTATCTTCTCCCTGACCTATACTGATCTCTATATGAACGTCCTTCTCCACCTATCTAAGATATCCTTGAATCACAATCATTTGTGACTCAAGCTCTTGAGAAAAACTCCTTCTTTTCTCTCCCAAAAGTATCTTTCTTCTTCACCCTAGCCTTGTTTTTATAATCTTGAGTTATGAACTAACTCTAATATCCAAAATGATTAATGATTGAGATTATATCTCACCTCACTTGAGATCAATGGCTAAGATTTAATTTACTAATGCTAATAAATTTAGCATTTCATTAAATTAAACTCAACTAATTAATAAAAGCACTTTACTTTAATAATTCCTTTAATTAAAGTAGACTACAAAGGTTGAAGGCTTTGGATGAATTCCACACATCTAGACACTTAAACTTTTGTATAAGTACCTATATGATGTTACAAACATTAACAACGTCTACCTTAAACAAGGGGGTACGACCTCACCCCAAGCCAAAATAAAACCCCAAAAGTGTATGGATTCTCTTATTTGTTCAATAAGGCTTCAAAAGGTGGTCTAAAAGTGCATCCACATCAAAAGGGTAAGTGTGAAGTGACCCCAATCAAGTGTTAAGCCACATGGGTGACCTCCACATCATCAAATTAGGCTCAAAATATCCCCAACATCCTCATGAACTGGCCCCAAATGAAGTTGACCCTCCTTTAGTGTGTGAATTGCATTAAAAGTAATAAAGGAGAGGAACGTCCTAGATTTTGACACTGGAAAGTGTTTAAGATGTCCATGCAGATGAAAGTATATCATATATGCCTCAGAGAAGGTGACCAATGCCTCAAAATATGTGATATACCTCAAAAAATGTGCAACTGAATAATCATGTGTATAAAGTCCTTTGAAGTCCCAAGTGTGGTGCATATATATGAAAGAGAGGGTCCATGTGGGTAAGGTGTGCTAAACCGTGGGTATGACAACCCTTATAAAGTGCAATTACCTTTTGCATAGCAATAATAATAAGTGAATATTTAAGGGCCCCGTAAATCATGTATATTAGTATATCCACCTCAAAATGCCCACATACCTACCCAAGACATAAATTCCCATCATAAGAAGGATTTACCAACTCCAAAGGGATAGTCAGCCAGAGAAATAAAACCAAGCACCCTGATAATGGGGACTAAAAGGACATGCCATGATTGTCCATCTAAGGGGATATGGGTAATAACCAACACTTGTACATAAAAATCATCCCATCATGGCCACATACAAAGAAAAATCACACTTTGGGCACATCAGAGTGATCACGTCTCATGAAAAAATGTAGGGTACATTGTAGAGAATATAGGGTGTAACATAAGGGAAACACTATGAAGTGATAAGCTCTAACAACATGAGAAAATTACTAAACAAGGGACACCATGGTGTAATTACATAATTTTTCTCACTATATGCTCAAACATCTATACCCTCTGCTCTCGTGGATCTTCTAAAAGTTTTCAACAATTAGGCCAAGGTATTTGGAGAGGTGCCTAAGGGTCTTTTGCCTACTTGACATCATGACCATGCAACTAATTTGCAAACAGGTAGTGTACTTCCTAACATTAGGTCTTACAGGTACCCATATGCACAAAAGAGTGATATTGAGCATATGGTTGAAGAAATTCTAGAGGCTAGCATTATTCAACCTAGCCAAAGTGGTTTTTCTTCACCAATGGTGATGGTTTACAAAAGGAAGGTTCATGGCATAATAGAGAGCTCAATAAAATTACCATTAAAGATAATTTTCTTATCCATACAATCATTAATGAATTATTAGATGAATTGCAAGGAGAAATTGTATTTACCATGATATTCACTTACAACTAGGGAGTGTACCACCTAACATTAGGTCTTACAAGTATTTATATGCACAAAAGAGTGAGATTGAGCATATGGTTCAAGAAATGTTAGAGTCTAGCATCATTCAACCTAGCCAAAGTGATTTCTCTTCACCAATGGTGATGGTTTACAAAAAGGAATGTTCATGGAATAATAGAGAGCTCAACAAAATGACCATTAAAGATAAGTTTCATACTCATCTCATTAATGAATTATTAGATGAATTGCAAGAATATTTTTTCTTTGTTTAAATTCTCTCCAAGTAGATTCAACCCTTGGTATGCATTAATACCATGTTTATCTTTTACTACTCTATTGAACACCTAACAATTAGCTCAAAATAAAATCACGTTATCTACTAAAAGCACATATGAGTAATCAACTAAAAATGCAACGGAAGCATAAACAAGGAAACCAAACCAAACACACATAAGAACACCAACATTTTTAAGTAAATCCCTAGAAAAAAACTGGAGGGAAAACCAGTCCAATGATGCTTTTATTAAGGTCAAATCAGGGCTCGTATAACAAGAAAAATGGCCCACTGAAGATATACACTATAGAAAAACCTAGAAACTTTTGTGTTGTTGTATGACCTTGTACCAACATGTTTTCCAATGCATCTATGACTTTCCCTTCTTTGACCTGCAGACATTTGCGACTTTCCCTTCTATGACCTGTGGATATCCGCGATTGTCTAAACTGTGACCCGCAGATATGTATGAAAATCTTGTACAACAAGCTCCATATGATTGTGCTCTTCCCTCTGGTCTCTGTCCTTTGAAACCCACCTGCAGCTACTTCTGCTCTCTCTCTCTCTCCTCCTTGACCTGTATGACCTCTAGATGAAATTCCTCCACCTATCAAGATCTTGAATCATGATATTTTTTTATCCAACCCTTTCATATATACTTGGATGAAATCTCTTCACCCAACCAATGACATCTCCTCACTCTAGTGTAAGCAAAAGTCCTTCTTTTCTCCTACACTCCTCATAGTAGAAAAAGTCTTTCTTTGTTTTCCTCAACATTGGTCTATCACCAAGTCTCTCACAAGTGTATCTCACACAAGTCCCTACCTTGGTCTCTCACCAAAGTCTCTTGACCTCAACCTCTCATCAAAAGTCTTTGACTTTGATCTCCTATCAAAAGTGACTTCTCCTTTACCCCAACCTTACTTTTATAATTATGAGTTACAATCCATTTCTAATCTCCAAAGTTATCTATGGTTGATATTACTTCTCACACTAACTTAATATTTATATTACATGCTGCATTGTATCCATGTTTCTTAAATAACTCAATTCACTAAGAAATACAATTTTACTTTAATTAATTTCTTTTAAATAAAGTAAACTCAAGACTAGAATATTTTCAACAACTTCCACATGTAAAACACGTGCCTATGTGGAATTACCTGTCTGATGCTACCAAAAACATCAACATTCTTTCACAAGTTGGATCTTTGCTCTAGATATCATCAAATTAAAATGAGGCAAGAAGACATCCCAAAAACAACCTTTATAACACATGAAGGTCATTATTAGTTTTTGGTGATGTTGTTTTCCTTACTAATTCATCTTTTACATTTCAAAGCTTGATGAATTCTATTTTCAAACCCTTCCTCATAAAATTTGTGTTAGTATTCTTTTATGATATACTAATCTACAACATGTTGATATGTTCTTAAAACTATTGGAAGAGCAACAACTATATGTAGATCCTTCCAAGTGTGCATTTGGGGCTTAGGAAGTGGAATATTTGGGTCATAACATATCTCATGAAAGTGTCAAAGTGGACCCTAAAAAAATTAAAGCTATGATGGAATGGATAATTCCCAAAACCTTGAATAATTTTAGAGGATTATTAGGATTGATAGGCTATTAATACAAGTTTTTCAAGAATTATGGTAAAATAACAACACCTTTAACACCATTATTAAAAAAGGAGACATTTTCTTGGACTCAAGTAACCAAATATTTTTAAAAACTTGAGGAGGTTATGTGTACAACTCCTATCGTGGAAACACTTGACTTCAAAAAAACCTTTATTATGGAGTGTGATGCCTTAGGGCATGGAATTAGTGTACTTTTAATACAAGGATGAAGGCCCCTTGTCTTTGAAACTAGATATATTAAAGTAAAGAACTTACTCAAACCCATTTATGAAAAGTAAATGTTGTCCATATTACATGTAGTGAAGAAATGTGGCCCTTACCTATTAGGAAGACACTTCAAGGTAAAAATAGATAGTGACAATTTGAATTACTTCTTGGAAAAATGATATCTTCATAAGAGAAACAAAAATGGGCTACAAAGATGTTGGGTTATGAATTTGAAATTGTCCACAAAAAAGGGGGGGAAATGTGGTGGCAGATGCACTTTCAAGGAAAGAACAAGGAACTGAGGGTTTATTGTGTGTTATTTCCATTCATTAATCTAATCATTTGGAAGAAGCAAGGATAGAATGGAAGCAATATAATAATGTATGCAATATTATTCAACAACTACAAGAGGGACAAAGTTCATTAGATAAATTTGTGTGTAATAATGATTCATTGTACGTATTAGGATAGCTTATGTTTAAGTAATAATTTCCAACTCAAATATAAGTTCATTTTGGAATTGCATACTTCTCCTATAAGAGGACATTCATGGTTCCTTAAAACTTACGACGAGATCAAGAATATTTTTTCTGGGAAGGTCTTAAAACTGATGTTGAAATTTTGTGGTCGAATATTACTTTTGCTAAAAAATAAGGGAGAGACAATCAAGACCCAAAGTCTACAAGAACCATTATCCATACCAAGTCAACATTGACAAGAGGTTTCAACGGATTTTATTATAGGTCTACCCAAGTACTAAGGAAATAATGCCATCATGGTAGTGGTGGATCGAAACATAAAGTATGCCCATTTTTTCTCTCTTTTTCATCCTTTTAAATAAAATACAATAGATATAACATGCATGGAAATAATTCAAAATCTACATGGAATCCCCAAGATTATTGTAAGTGATAGAGATCCAATTTTCACTATTGATTTTTGAACTAAATTATTTTCTTATTTGGGTACTCAATTGCATCACAACTCCTCTTACCGTCCTAAATATGATGGGAAAACTAAGATTGTGAATAAATGTCTAGGAGGGTATCTTCATTTATTTGAATTTGATAAACATACAAAATGGGTCAAGTGGTTTCTATTTTGCAAAATGGTGGTACAACACATCCTTCCATGCTTCATGAAAAAATTTCCCATTTATGGCACCTTATGGATATCATCCGCCATCCATCACATCACCCTTGAGAGGTGAAAAACTTTTCAATTACTTCCTAATTAATTTAGTGAGAAACTGAAGATTTGTGCATTTAATTATCAATATGAGGTCGTATCTTACTTACGAACTATCGTGCACGATATATGCAAAGGTTAGTGTTTTTTAGCTAAAGGGTTGTACTACTTTTGATGTCACAAATCAAGGTTTCAAGTTAGTTAATTGAGTCACCAACTAATAATACAGGAAAGTAAATTTCACACATGCAAAAATGGAAATTGCACTTGCAGAAATGGAAATCACACTTGCGGAATTTGAAATCACACTTGTAGAAATTGAAATCTCACTTGAAAAAAATTGAAATCACACTTGCAGAAATTAAAATCACACTTGAGGAAAATTAAAATTACACTTTGCAGAAATTGAAATCATACTTGCATAAATTGAAATCACACTTGCGGAAATTGAAACCACACTTGCAAAAATTATCTACATTATGTTCTATTGGTGACTTGCTCAGGTAGAATGAAGATCATGTTCTATTATAACAATTACATGTTCACACATTCAATAAAAATCCAATCTAATATCAATCTCATTCTGCTAAAGCTATCTTGAATTAGAAAGAAAACATAATTTAGTGTAGTTGCAAGTGGATTTGCAGCAATGTGAGTTGCAACAATGAAGTTGCAGTAGGAAAGAAATCATAGTGACGCGAGTTGCAACAATGCCAATTATGGAGAGGCGAATTGCGGTATCTAGACCTATAACAACGTTTGTGATCATGAACTCATAGAAATTGAAACATGATTTAATTGCAGCTTAAAGTTATAAATTCTTTTAACACAAATTGAATATCAACCATACATGAATAGAAAGTACAGCTTTCTACAAAATTGGAATTGTAGCAGACTAAGAAATGAAATGATTACTAAAACAAATGAAGAGAATTGAAAGATTAAATCCTACACTAATATACAAGAAGTACCTAACTAAGGAGGGGGGCCTATCCACTTAGGAAATGTATTGAGCTATGAAAATGGGATCACACAATCACCAACACATCAATACACGAACAAGAGAAAGAATTGAAATTATATTGAAAAAGTTTGAAAATACAACAGAAGTCAAATGCTTATCACCAGATTTTTTCTCCCCCTTTATTTTTTTGATCTCTAGGGAAGTTGAGGTTCTTATACAATATGATTAATGTCTAAAATTATACAAAGGAACGAATGGAAAGTCGTGAGAGTCCAATTATTCATCTGGTTACATTGATTTTTCTAAATTTTAGAAAATATCTATGTGTGTTGACTTGGTGGAAAAACCGATTCTTCTTTTGGTAATCCATTTGACTCATGTCTCTTTCATCTATGAAGACTATTTCCTAATCATCATTTGAAGCATTTACTGTTGTGATGGAATTTTTATATTTGGAATCCTAGCAATGGTGTACTCAGATTCACAACAACAGAAAACGTGTTTAGAGTCTCAATGGTTAGCTGGAGTTGTAGAAATTGGAGTTGCGGCACAAATCATACACTTGGAGTTGCAGTAATTGGATTCCCAAAACAAAGTGTACAATTGGAGTTGCATTAGTTGGATTGTGCCTAGAATTGTAGTAGAGATGTATGTATCCATTGTGGGGAATTGCAGTTGTTGTATTACTCATGTGTAGCAGTATTAGTACCTGAAAGTAGAAAGTTCCTTTAAGAAATATGCAAAAATATCATAATAATGGAATATGGGGAAGGATTCATACCTTAGTGATAAATAAGGAAAGTATCAAAAAGGAAGTGATCAATGGAAAATGGTAAGAAAAAAGGTATTACATAGGTGTTGAAAGTATGCTAATTTGTGCACCTGTCATCTCCCCCAGCCCAAAACTATTGCATGTCCCCATGAAACCAAAAATCACTCAGTTTTAGAGAAGTGAGTGTGATCCTGGGGGTCATTGACGCCGCATATTACCTATTTCGTTGCCTCATTCTTCTCATCGGTATCATGTTCTACTAAAGCTCCTATGTTTTCTTTATCTATATGTGCCTGGGTGGCTTCATCAATCATCATGAAATGTGTAGCCTAGACAACTACATATTTTTTCTCTTTAATTTGGGCTATTTCTTGTGAGTTGGTGAAGGGTTCCCCTGCAGCAAGAGGACTTGTTGCAGGGTAACCTGATTCCTCAGGTGTCATTTTTTCCTCAAGCTCATCTTTGAGCATTTTAAAATTGATCTAAAGCTTCCAATTTTGTATTCTTAACATTCTAGTTTCTCTCACCAAAGATGCATAACTAGGTAGAGAGTGTGGGATGATTACCCATATAGGAGTTCTCTTTTGTTTTGGAGTAGCAGCCTTTGTTTGTGGTTTCTGTAGCACAGGGTTTGGTGCATTATCTGAGTCATTTCCTAGTGGAACCTCTTCTATTTCATGTTCTTCTTGTGAATGGGTAGATCGTTCCCCAAGAGATCCTCCTACCAGTTCTTGTGTGTCAGTAGGGGCCTTTGGTTCTACTTCTTGTTTCTCTTATGTAGTAGAAACATTTGATTCATCAAGAGTGCCTCTTATTGTTTCAACAAGAGGCATTGTTTCTTTTTTGTTTTCCTTAATTATGCTTATTGTTGTATCAATGAAAAATTATTTCTTTGTTATGTCTATCGTGTTTCCATATTGCTTGGTATTGTCCATTTGAGGCCTTGGAGAATGTGTTGGGTCCTCTATCTATGTTGGATTTTATTCTTGAGAAAGGTTCCCCACTGGTTCATGTGGATCAGTGGGTGCTTCTACCTCTAACTCTTCTTCATTTGAATATGACACCAGGAGAGCATTGAGTCCCTCACCAAGAGTGACTTGGTATATTTCTTGTGTGTCAGGGGAGGGTTATGGTTCTTCTTTTTCTTGTTGCTCCTCCTGGGATTGTTCCTTGGGTTTCTCCATTCTCTTCTTTTTACATTGAGTTAGCATTGGATGGATGGTTCTCCATTTCCTTGGAACATGGGTTTTCCACTTTGTGAATCCTCTAACTCTCTTTGTGGGGGGTCATTTGGTCATTTTTTTCACATCACTGTCATGGTCTACTTTTACCGTAGTTGCAGCAGGCTGGAAATTTTTCTTGGTTGACCTCCTACATTTCTTTGGCGGGGGAGTCATTGCAGTGAGGCTTGCTACATATGTGGAATTGTCTCCTAGTGCAAGAGTCGCAACATATGGACTCATTATGTATGTATTGACACCTAGCAGAGGCATTGTAGCCACATCCTATGTTGGAAGGGCAGGCCTCGCCTGTTGGGCAGCCTAAAGTGCAGTCACATTTCCTTTAGAAAGAAAAAAAGGTGGCTAAACGATGTTTTTCCAGGTGTGGCCTTCTTTTTGCAGTGCATGATCCACTAAGATCTTTATAAGTTTGTGGTGAGATATGGCTTATATCGGGTTATTTTCCTGCACCATTGTCTACAATGTTCGAAACAATAAATATGGCATGTTGCCTGTCCGATTGTGACATAGATAGTCAAGAAATCGGATATGATGAATTTAGACAGTGCCATAGCGACCTTGGTAGGTGAAGTATTGCTACACAAAGACGGGCACATCCTCCCATGGTTATGGAAATAATCGATGTTCAAAACATGTTCCTTTATTTACTAAATATTCTCCTACCTCAAAGAATTGCTTGAGAACTTCAGGCTACGAAGTGCTTCTCGTGTACCATCATTTTACTATCCTCGATAAGCCAGTGACCTCTGCCAATGTTTCTTTCATGAATTATATATGTGCTCTAGCCACTCTGAAGTGTTCGAATCTATAATTCAAAGAAAATTGTAGCACTATATCGTCATTATATCATTGTAAACATAGCACATATTCCATCTAGCTATCCTATCTCTGAATTTGTTTGTTGTTTATGTAAACCTAAAGTAGCATTGGTTCAATTATCTCTCTACATATCAATGAGCCTCCCATAGCTCCTTTCTTCTGTGAATTATGAGTGTTGGTGTTTGCAGGGGCTATGCAAGTTTTTGGGTGGAAAATTATGAATTTTGGCAATGAGAGTGGTGGGTATGGAGATTGTGAATATAGCAATCATGATTTGATGTAGCGGTTATGGAGTAATAATAATAGACACATGCCATTAAAACTTGTTCATTTAAAATTCTGATAGGAACGTGTAACTGTCATGTCTTACCTTGAGTGGATGTAATCGTACATCGTTATTGGAGTTGTGGTGGTAGAGGTTGGGGTCACATCAACGGTCCTAACAGGAATTGCATCATCGACATTGTGAATTATGTTGACCAGAATTGAAATGATGATGGTTCTCAAAAAGTGACAGTTGTGAGTGGACTCGAAGCAATGGGAGTTGCAACAAAAGAGTTTCAAAAACATATTCTATGGTGCGAGTGGTATGGATATGAATTGTGGCAACGATGGCGCAGGAGGAAAGTGGAAAAAATGATAATGAATTTGCAAGAAGAGTTGTGGTGAAGTGAGTCGTAGTAAAGAAGTTGTAGCAATTGAAATGAGGGGGTTGATATTTGAGGAATGAATCAGTGATGGAAGTGGAATTGTAGTCAAGGAAATGAGAGAATGGATATTTGAAAATTGAAGAAGGGTTGTCAGTGGATTTGTAGCCAAGGAAATGGGACAAGAGAGGTTTGGGAAAAAAATAAAGTAGAGTTGCAAAGAGAAGTTGCAGCAACGGGAATAGTTGTGGAAAGGGAATTTGCAGCAAAGGGAGTTGCAGTAACGATAATAGTTGTGGAAAAGGGAGTTGCGACAATGGAAATAGTTGAAGCAAAGGGAATTGTAGCAGTACGAGTTGTAGCAAGGGGAGTTGCAACAATGAGAATTGCATCAATAGGAATTGTGGTATCAGGAGTTGTAGCAACATTGTTCTTCCTTGCATATCTTGAAAAAAAAGAATATTATTAAAAAAACAAGTCTTTATTAAAATTTATTGAGAAGGATCTTGACATAACCATCACAAAACTATGAATTACCCTGCTTTTTTTATTCTATTTTTTTTATGTGCCCGCTAGGCTGGTTTTCACACTTTTTTTTCTTTTTTCTTTTTTAAGAGTAGGACTTAATGAAGATTATCTAGTCGGGATTCATTCATCCTGATCAAGTTATAGATCACTATTGATCCATCAATTTGATACCTTTCTAAAGAATTCTTTCTTTGATAAGGATTGGTGATATAAGCACAATCTATGTCCATTGGCCATTAGAGGAATTATGTCTTCATCTATGGTACAAAATTTGATGGCCCCAGTGTCATATACTATATCAATATCATATGGATCGATCCATCTGGTGTAAACTTTTCCTCTAAATTCCTTGAACCTAGAATAAAATAATAATGCCCAATCTCCATCTTTGAATTTCTTTTTCTTGATAAACTTATCATGTCATTTGGCCCTTTGGTGTTGTATAATTGTGGCTTGGTGTAGGGCATCTTGTCATAGCTCATCCAACTCATTGATTTGAAGTGGTATTTGTTCCCAAGCCTCTAATAGGTCCAACCCAAGTTGTACTACTTTCCTCAGTGTTTGGATTCCTATCTCAATGGGTAGGAGTACTCTTTTCCCATAGACTAACTCATAGTGTGTGAATATCGTAGTAGTCCTCCATGTGGTTATGTAGGCCCATAAATATTTGAGGATTATATAGGCCCATTCCTTGAGGTGTGATCTCATGGTTTTAGTGATGATTGCCTCAAGGATATTATTAGTCCCCTCTACTTGTCCATTTTTTGGTGATATGGTGTTGTTACTATGTTCTTGATTTTTTATTTGTCCATCATGTCTTTGACAAGATGTGATGTGAACTAAGTTCCTCCATCTATCACTGTCTCCCATGGTATTCCAAACCTTACAAATATCTCTTCATGGAGAAACTCCACTACTACCTATTCAGTTTTCGTCGAAAGTGCTTTTTCCTCCATCCATTTTGTAACATAGTCCTCACAGACGAGGATATAGGAGTGTCGATGGGAATGGGGATCTATTGGTCCCACAAAATCATTGGCCCATTTGTTAAAATTTTCTAACACCATCTATGGTTGTAGCAACATTTCATCTGCATGACCAATGTCACATCTCTTCACATACTCTTTGGCATATCTAAAAAGTGTGGGCCAATAATACCCCTTGTGGAGTGCCTTGTACCCATTTATTTATCTACAAAGTGACCCCACATGGCCCATCATGATAATATTTTAGTATTTCATGGAATTCATCCTCTCATACACATCTTCTGATAATGAAATCAGGCCCAATTTAGAAGAGGCAGCCATCAATCCATGAAAATATTTCACTTTTCATGACTATATTTTTTCATTTTTTGTGAGTCGGGTGATGTAGAAGTTTTGTTGTAGCCAAAAAGTTAGCAATGAATAAAAACCATGGTGAGTTAGTAGACACTGAAAAGAGGTGTTCATATTGAAAACAATCTTTTGTTGGAGGTTCATTCTCATAGATGTTATTGTAGAAAGGAAGTCGGTTCCTACATTATCTTTTCCTAGTTTATCTAGAATGGTAATATCAAATTCTTACAATAAAAAAAACAATCTAGTGATCATGCCTTTGGTGATTGGTTTGTTCATTAAATATTTGATAGAAACATGATAAATATAAAATATTACAGGATATCCAGTATTGTAGTGTATAAACTTGTTTATTGCATGAATAAAAACAAGAAACTTCTTTTCAGTTACCGTATAGTTCAATTCTGCAGGCGAGTGATTCTTATTGACAAAGTAAATTACATATGGGTCCTTTCCTTCGAGTTGTCCGACAACATCTCCAACAATGGTGTCCGATGCATCTGTGGAAATTTGGAATGGGAGGGTCCAATCAGGCCCTCTTAGTATAGGAGCTTCATATACTTTGACTTTCAATTCATCAAACGCATGATGACATGTCTCTATCCATACAAACTTAGTGTCTTTGTTAAGTAAGCTAATAATGGATGAGCAATATGTGAAACTTTTTCAATGAATATACGGTAATAACCAACATATCCTATAAATATTCATATATGTTTCTATGAAGTTGGAGTTGGTAAATTCAGCATTACCTTTATTTTTTCTAGATTGACTTAAATACCTTTCTTTGAGATGTGATGTCCTAGTACGATGCCATCAGTTTCCATCATAAAACACTTTTCATTACTAAGGGAAACATTTGAATATTTTCACCTTATTAATATATTTTCCAGATTGTCTAATGTCTCATCAAACGTGTCCCAATATGTGGTGAAATCATCCATATATATTTCCATGCAATTGTGAACTAGATCAGAGAATATACCTATAACATCTCGCTGAAAGGTGGCGGGGGCGTTGCATAACCCAAATGGTAGAACACGGTAAGAAAATGTCTCCCAAGGATAGGTGAAAATTGTTTTATCTTGGTATTCAAGGGTGATTTGGATCTGTTTGTATCCACTGAATCCATCGAGGAAAGAAAAATACTTCTTTTCCGCTAACATGTTTAGGACCTGGTTGATAAATGGTAAGGGGAAGTGATCTTTATGTGTTTCTATATTTATTTCTCTATAATATACACAAATTCTCCATTTACCATTTTTCTTTGGTACCATGACAAGAGGGGATACCCACTGGCTATTAGAAATGGGATAGATGAAGTTAGATGTAAGTAGTTTTTGTAGCTCTTCTTTGACTTTCTTTCATTGCCCTGTTCATCCGGTGTTGAGTTTGACGAATGGGTCTAGCTCCTTCCTTAATATATATATGATGTGTGTATAGGTTGGGATGGATTCCCTTCATGTCATATCAATCCCAAGTGAAGGAATCACTATGCTTTTGTAGCACTTGAACCAATCTCTCCTTTTATTGTTTGATTAGTCCTTGATTGATTTTCAAGGTTTTCCCTAGGCTAATTTCTATGGTTTCTATAAGGGATCCTTGGTATTTTTCTTGTGTAGGTTCGTGTTCAATGGCTGAAATGATTTTTGAGGCTAAATAAACCTGAGTTTTTGGTTTCATAATATGCTCAAGAATATGTGTGTTTCATGAGGAAGAGAAAGAGGCTATAAAATCATTGACTTCATCGTCCTTTGTTTTATCTCTTATAGCTAAGTATTGATCTATGGATAAGACTTGATGGGATTCCCCTTCTTCATCACTCGCTTCTCCATCAACCCAAAGTGGTGTTTCTAAGTCTATGTTGGTTTTAGCGGGAGGGTAGAGGGTTAATTGTTTGGTGGATGTCCTGTGGGAAATGGTCATATTGTCTAATCGACAACCTATGTAAGCATCGACAGTGGCCAACCATGGTCTTCCCAGGATTAGAGGATATATTCCTAAGGATTTTTTGGTTTGTAGGACCATGAAGTCAGTGAGATATTCCCACCAATCCACGGACATCACTACATCTTCTAGAATTCCCTCTAGTTTAACGATTGATCTATCAACAAGTTGAAGGACAATTGGGGTTCCCCTAAGGACTATAATGTATAAGGCTTGCATTGTCTCGCATGTCATAATGTTGATGGCGACCCCAAGGTCAATTAATGTGTTATTGATAAGTGTGTTGTTGATTTGCACAGTAACGAATGAACTGCTAGGGTCAGAGTATTAATCTATGAGAAATCCCCCCACCAATAGGTCCAATAGTTTTCCCATGACATGAATAGTTTGGGGATCCTTTCTTTTCCTATTGGGATTTCTCAAAAAAAATTATCGTACTACTTTTGAATAAATAGGTGCATCCTTAATTTCTTGGAGTAGTGGTATTTTGACACACACATTTTTTAGTTCTCCTAAGAAATCAAACTCAAGTTGTGTAACAAGTTTTTCTCGATTTAGCCTTTCAGGATAGGATGGGTCTTGAAATTTAGGGTGGGAATTTTCAACTTTTGAAGGTTCCTGAGGTTTTTTTGGTTCTGATTCTTCATTTAGGACCTCCTCATTTGGATATTCAATGTTAATGTGAGGTGGATACTTGGTTATAGAATTCTCGGATCTAAGGTGAATATCGTTACAGTCTAGGGAAGAGATGGAGTAAGTAGGAAAGGTTGCAAGTCCAACAGTGTGCGTTGGTTGACCCTATTAGCACTAGAAGTCACATCTAGATTGTTGTAGATGTAATCCTAATACCCATTAGAATGTGAATAATAGTTGTTTTTAAGTGTGGCAAATGGATGTGAAACTCAGTTTGTAATGTCAATCACAAAACCCTCCATGAAATACACACAAGTAAAGCTTTGAATGGCTTAAAATCAGTGTTTAAAGATATAAATGGAAGATACAAAACTTAGTAAGAAAAGTGAAATATGTGTATCAGATCACATCAAGTACTTATGGAACACATATGGAATAAATATCCTTGAATAAGAACTTCTTAATCAAAAAGAGAAAAACACTTTGATCAACTTGCATAAATTACCAACAATAAATTAGTTATTGTAATAAGAAAGCAAGCATCATGATGAATCCTTCACCAGAGACTAACACCAAAGTGAGATAGAACAGAAATGGTAGTAGGAAAATGACCAATTTTTCAACATTAAAGACTCTTTAGTCTGGTACATACATCAGGAAAAACTCTATTACAGTTTTTAACTAAAGATAAGAGCTTCTCTGCATAACCATTCAAACTTCATCTCGAGTTACAATGCATGTTAAATAACAAAAACATCAAAAATAATTGTTTACCATTCGCCCCTTAACTTCGTCATAGGATTTTATGCCTAAGGGAACTGTGGCACAAAATGTGAAACAAGAATGTAACAGAATGTTATTTTCATGGAAGATGATGGAAACGTTTAGAACAACCCTTAACAACTTGATGATGTGGATTTACTGCAGGAAGTTATTTGAGGTAGGTGGCCTTCTGATGTGCAAATAATCTTCTAGATGCTTATCCAAGCTCATATTGACACATGGATATCACTTTCTTCTTCAAAATATTTGTTATCCCAAGTTCATAGCACTTGTGTTGGAGACTGTCCTAAAACACCCAGTTCGCGGTGCTAGTGAGTCCACATGCTGCGAAATTTCCTGTAGGTGTTTGTTTGCTTCCAAAAAGGTTTCCAACCTTTAAAAATTGCACAAGAAGTGGGATAAACCTTCCAGAATATGCTACCAACTCCTTGCAACATGGAATAACCTTGGAGAAATCATATGAAGATGCTAAATTTATCTCAAGACCTGAAATTAGCACTTAGGTTATAATGTATGCAAAATGGTAATCATGACAAAAATGGTGCTAATATGAAGTATTATATTGTATTCATCTTTTTTTTGGTACTCCTCCTAGTAGCCACCTTAGCCAACATATCTAAATTATTTTTTGCTACTTTCTCTTTGAAGGGATGCAACTCTGCTTTTAATTTTATGATCTCGGCTTGACAAGCTCTCTTCTATTTATACATATTCTTGAGTTTTCTGTGAAGGGGTAAATACCTCTTAGCCATGAATTTTTCCTTATCAATAGTCTCCTCATATAGGTCTATCATATCCTTTAGCTTGATTTGGGTCTCCAAATCCTTCTTTTTCAATTTGTCGTTTTCACTTCTTGCCTCCTTGATTTGCCTCCCAAGCCTTTTAAAAGTAGGATTACTTTCATGAGGAGGAGTGTTGATATCAATAATCTCTATGGATTGCTTGGAAGGCTAAGATTTTTCCGTTTGTTGAGCTAAAGCTTCTGTTGCATCATATTCCATAGGAACATGTTGTTTAGTTGTTGATCTGGTGAAAGGTCTTCTAAATTTGATTGTTTCTGTAGAAACATGTGGGGAAAAGATGAGTTTCTTTCCCTTCAAACTCCTTGCTTTTTCTGCTAATATCTCCATAGGTGTAAGTTCTACCATAGGGGGAATTTCTTTGTCAAGAGGTTGTGAGGGACCACCTTCACCTTCAACTTGAATCTGAATGCATAGTCTTCTCAACAGGGGTAGGTGTTTTTCTTTTGGACTATGGTGTATGAGCAATATCTAGTTGAAAACATGATGCAGCTAGGAAAGTATCCCAACCAGTGTTAGTCTTCTTTAATTCTTCCAGTACTAACATCTTAATTAAACAAGAGTGAAAAACACTAGTATCCACTTGCTTGGAATTAGCATGGACTCTATCTCACATATTTCCAATACTCTTGAAAATATAAAAGGGAAGGTTCATGGACTCTTTCCCATTGAACTGTAATAGCAATCTGATATGGTATTAATATACCATATTGAATCTTCCTTCACAAGTGAAGTACCTTTGAATGACCCTAAGCATCTTGTAAAAATACTCCAGCGTGTGACTTCTTGGCACTCCCTTGGATAGGTTGTCACCTTGATATTCAGGTTTTAAGAATTCCTTGGAGAAATAAGAGTTCAGAGACGTGGCTTTAAACCATTTCTCGCCACAATCAGGTATCATTATGGCTACAAAAATAGAATTCTCAGAAAATTCAAACTCCATCACCCCCACCTTAGTCTTTGTCCCACTGAAGTTGAGTGCAAACTTCTTAGCTACTTCAGGATGGCATCTTTGTATTTTCTCACAAAAAACGAGGCAACCCACCCTCTGGAAAGACTCCTTAAAAAATGGTTCATAATGGATGATTTGCATATCATGTGGTTCAGCTCTCACAATCTCTCCCCCTTTGTGGATATTCTTTCCTTGTTGGTTGTACATAATGTTATTTGAAAACCTCAAGTACCCTCTTATAACATTTTTTTATGAGATATGTAATAAAACATGAAACTTTAGGGTTTGTTTATAGAGTTGACACAACTTAGGGTTTACTTGACTGAAAAATTATGCATAGCAGTAGTGTGAGGGTGAATAGGCTGCAAGTAGGAATTGAGAAGAGAGAAACATAAATCAACTGGATGAAAATTTTAGATAAGTAGAAATGAAGCAGCTATGTGTAAAATAGAGGGTTTGCAGCGCATTGGTTAAGTTTGCAGCACCAGTTTGCAACGCAAATTGAACTAGGTTTTTATGAAATAATGCAAGGTTTTCCATGCCTGAGTAGAGACATATGAATTGATTGGTTAAGACCTCAGCCCTAGACAAACCTTGACTGAAAATGGTTTGATCAATCAAGGAAAAAAGGTTTCGCAGTGTAGAGTCTGCAGCGCACAGTTTACAACACAGAGTTGTAATGGACATTTTGCAGTGAAGATTTGGCAGTGGATAATGATATTGTTTGCAGGAGGAAAGTGTAGGATGACCTTGTGAGATAACAATATTGAAAAATGGTCACGGTTTAGGACACCAAATTTATGTGTTTTAATGGTGTAGAGAGTTGGCAGCGCATAGAACATTTATCATTTTGTAGTGTAGGAACAATATACAACAGTTTTATATTCTCAATCAACCATTTAAGCATCATGCAATCATCAAAGGAGTACCTGGTGTGTATGAATGGGGCTGGTGTTTTGTGAAATCAAGTTGGACTTAAGTGGAATCATCCAATCCTTTTCAATCTACTACATCCAGTTTGCAGCACCAGTTTGCAGTGCCAGATGTCAAACTCTAGTAGTGCTCTTCATTCAAATTGTTAAAGTTGTTCCTCGACACAATCCTAAAAATCATAATGAATTTAATGCATTGAATACGATGAGATATCCCCTGACACGTTTTTAAAGTGAAATGATGAGAGATTAGTGCATAAGGTACTTCTTGGTACGTTGTGACTTTTAGGTGAGTTGGAAACAACTAAATATGACATCCGACTTGACCTTCAAATGGTTGAAAATGACATAATGGAACTTTTGTACACACATTTGAGACAATACATATGATGATGATGATTTTAATACCAAGGGTGTGACCCATGCAAACCCTTACTCCTTTCATGATGATGAAAAATATCATGACACAAAAGCTTTTTCAAAGACTAAAACCACAACTATGCTCATGGATAAATCAAACATGAGTTATGACATGAGACATAATTTCAAAACCTAAAAATTTAAAGACCCTATGACTCAAACCTATAAATCTAAAATTATTTCGACCCCTACACATCCTATGTGTTAACATCTACCTCCACAGGGGATGGAGACCTCCCTGTGGGGCTCCAAGAACATGTCATTCTAGTGTCTTATCCATTGAGAAAGTATTCATTATTGAAAGAAAGAAAAACTATTTAAATACTAGTATTTACAATGAAATGAATCCACCCATGGCTTTTAGAAAAAGTATTTCTTTAGAAAATGCCCATTGACTGGGCCATCAGGAATTTCAACATCTTCCAAATTCTGCAACTTAAAAGTATTATTTTGCAAAACTTCAGAAATTTTAAAAGGACCAACCCAAAGGGCTTTGAATTTACCATGTTTTCCCTTATCTTTCCTTTGAGCATCCCATTTGAGTACCAGGTCTCCAAGATGAAAATATTCCTTCTTCACCTTCTTGTAAAAAACTTCTTTGATTTTTTGTTGATGACTTTGTGCTTTGTCAAAGAGATTCTCTTTGGTTTGATGTACTTCCACAAGTTGATGCATCCTCCTGATCATGTCATCTGGTTCCTCTTCTTGATCTTGAAGAAAATTTTCCATGGGTAAATCTAATTGAGCAGGGAAAACAAATTCAGTCTCATATACCAACTAAAATGGTTTGGTGCCAATTGATCTTTTGGTGGTTACTTTGTCTGCCCATAGGGAAAACTTCAAATTTGAATCCCATGAATTTGTTGGATCATGTTTTCATTGATGCCAATGGTTTGATTGATTGATGTCATTGATTGATGTCAAGTGATTGATTGATATCAAAGGATTGATTGACTGATGATTTATGTAATATATTATGTAGTGTCCTTGATGAGAATGCATAGATGAAGATGGATCAATGATTCGTCATTGATACATGATGAATATGGATCGATGTGGTTCCATTGGTATATGATGCATTTTTGGAAAAATGTATAGATGATTCATTATTGTCTTATCATGATTGATAAGGTGCACAGTTGGATGAACTCCAAAGTGGTCCCCTTATGGTGAAAGCCCTCACGGGAAGACGCTTTGCAGATTGAGTTATCCTATAAGAATGGTTGGAGGACCCATGCTCTCATTATTGTCTT